>JAVJIF010016726.1:0-90458 GCA_038442645.1 Agave tequilana | reverse complement strand
TGAAGCATATTGTGCATGGATAGAATCCAATACACATGTAAGAGATATATCTATATTTTTGACATGAAATCAAAAAGTAAGTTTTGTTAATTACAAAACTCCAAACACATGAATAGGATCATCAAAATAAGTTTTTCTAAATATATGAAGCATATATGTATATGATCAAATTCAATATACATTAAATCATGTAAACTTGTTTTGATTCTATCTATTCATGAAAATTATACATATGTGAACTTGAAATCCAAAATCGGTTAAACTGAAAACCAAATATATCGAACATGTGTGTGTGAACTTAAGCATATTAACACTATCTATCTTTACACAAGATTTAAACTAAATACAAACCGAAGTCTTCTTGTAGAACTCTTTCTCCAAGTAGACTCGATCCAAAACACGATCCAACAAGCTTGACTCAAACCAAGTGCTAGATGCGATCTTGACAAGTGAGCTCTTGAATCTACATGTGTTAGCTCCCAAAACTCCTTTGTTGAAGCTAAGCACCAACTAAGATCCTAATCAAATATCTGAAACTATATAACACAAGATCATTAGTACTATAACTACATGAGTTAATCATCATCAAAACTAGAGTGATTGGCCTTTGGGCCAACAATCTCCCCCTTTTTGATGATGATAAAATTCATAGAGTTATATATGCATGAATTAAAGATAAGCTTCATAGAAGCTCCCCCTTGACTCATGCATGGTAATAAACAAATAGATATTCAATGAAATGTATAAACTAAACACAAACATATATGCATAAATAAAGATATAAACATGCATATATAAACTCTCAAAAATTCTTCTCCCCTTTTTTGTCAATTCATCAACAAAGGGGCGAGGACAATCAAACAATAAATATGTATATGTGATATATATTCATGAAGAGGAGAGACGTAAAGTTAGCTCCCCTGTATACATGCATTACATGGAGAAGGGATGATTAGACCCTAACCGACACAAAAAAAATATACAATGTATAAGCAGATATGTTAAGCTCCCTTACACACGTGTATCACGTAAAGAAGAGAGCTCAAGCTCCTCAATGTGGATACACTCAACATGAATTTATATATAAATAAGATATTAAGCTTCCCTTACATATAGACAATATATATCAACAAATTTTGAAACCACTTTAAAAACATATTTTTGAAATTTCTTGAAGTCAACAAAATGAATCATGATACCAATGAAATCAAATAGTAGTTGACAAAAATAAAAGTTGGTACCACTTGTAAAAAAATTTTTAAGATATCAATAGTAGATTTTGATACTAAATGAAAGTGAGACCTGAAGTACATTTTGATATTTATGGTATTTATATTTGGTATCAAAATAAAATACCAATTGAAATGATTAGCAGCTGAAATACCAATTGAAATCAATGCATAAATTATAAAGATACCAATTAACATTTAAAAATAAGTTAAGCTTAGCATAAACTTTTTGTGCTTTTAAAGAATGTATAAAGATATTGTAAAACGAGCAAAATCATATATATGTATGTATGAAAATGGAAATATCAGGTAAAATTGATATTAATTGATATTTGAAACATACATATATAGAAAACATATATGAGTATACAATAATAGAATAACATGAAGATCATGTGTATAACTCATACCTATCACCCTATTCATGCACAAGTTTAAGAGATATTCAATAAAGGTATACAAAGCATATCGTCTAACCATTCGCCCTTAAATGGTAGGGGTTTTCAAAAATCATGATTTGAAAATATTTTAGCATAGTTTGAAAATCACTACTAATTGAAGAATAAAGACTAAGAAGATAATATCGAAAACTAGTACTAAATCTTTCAAGACATGAAACCAAATCATATATTCCATGAAGACATGAAAATCACACAAAATTGACACTCAAGGTCTATAAAGCACATATAGAACTCATGAAAATAAAGTCATGAGTAAACATCAAATCTGGAGTGTAAGAATCATATAATCAAGAAAATCATAAAAATAAGGCATTGAAGCTCATATGAATTTTCTTTTATCAAAAGCAAGAAATCATCAAAACTAAATACACTTCAAGGCATACGTATGTTTTGTTGAAACTAAAAGTATACATACATATCTCAAACATAAATGAGTCCATAATAGAATATTGCATGAAAAACAAGTGACTCTAGGATAGACTTGTATATTTAAAGTTTTGGACAAATTGACATATACATGAAACTAAACACATTTTATGAAAACATATACTAAAATAGAAAAACACGTATAAATGAAAGAATCACCAAAACTAAGTTATATATGTAATGTAATGAGTACAAATGAGTAATGAAGCACAAACACATAATAACCAAGTGTAGCTCACTACTTATACAAGTATAAATACAAGTTTTAACAAAACTCCATCTAAACAAGTAATCAAAAATATGAAGTGCAAATCATAAACCAACATGATCATTAGGGTAAATAACACATGCATTAGAGCTAGAATATACATAATAATTAAACTATAGTGAGAACACAGAAATAAAATCTATATAAATATGGGTGTATCTCAAATACTACATATGTATATCATAAGTAATAAACATTTGCATTTAAACATAATAAACATGAAAAACTAAGACATGCTAAAAATCATAAATGAGAAAGCATGTAAACTAAGTAGGGAGTTAGAGATAGTTACCAAATCACAACTATTCTCTATATCTCCAAACCATGGTGGTCCTTCCACCAAACATCCTTGAAGGTCATGCATCCAATGTAGTGTCCATCAAGCTCATACGCATCCACCATCAAGGCACTAATACCCTCACGTCAAGTGAGAGCCTAAACCTACATCAAATACAATATGGGTAGATTTTGGTACCCATACTTTATTGGGTCCATGGTGAAAAACACCTAGAGGGGGGTGAATAGGTGTAAATGCTAATCTAACAACTTTTTAAACAAGTTATGAATATATGATGCAACGATCGCCCAAAATAAGACTAGAAGCCTGATACCCGGTGAAGGGTTCTGAACTCCTTCCTGTGATTCCTCTAGATAAGAGTTTGAGGTGCGTATTGTAATCTTGTTGTATGAGAATTGATCGACAAGTTAGAAAGAAATGAATTGGAAGCAATAATGAAGTGCACACAAGATATATCACAAGAAATGAAAGCAATAACACAAGCTAAAAATAAGGAGTAATAGAGAGCAAGAACAAAAGCAATCGCAAACACAAAGTATTTGTTTCGAGGTTCGAGTCACCGCTCTACTCCCCGCCTTCACCGCCGTGAAGGGTTTCCACTATCCACCGAGGAACTTTACAAGGTCTACCGAAAATCGGAGTACCGAACTCCACCAATACAATCCTCTACTGAAGAGGTATCAACAAGAAGGAACAAGTAACAAGTGATCACCAAAAGGATCACAAACTTCTTACAAACTTTCTCTTTACAACTTCCTTATAGAATGAGGAGGGAGTTTTTGGCTCTAGAAGTGTAGTGTGAAAAACAAACTCAGTTGTAAATGAAAATTTCTTGCAAACACAACTGAAAAATAATAGCCAAGAAAGCACTAGAGAATTGAGAGCTTTTGAAACTTTTTCTTTCTTTTGAAAACTTGAAAACTAGGTATATTTCTTGTGTTTTTTGCAAGAGACCAATTCCCTCTTTATAGGAAAGGGAAGGGATTAAAAACATGATTTAATTAAGTTTAATGGGTCTAAAAATAGTCCCCAATTTTTCAGAATTTTCTGCCAACCAAAAAGCTATCAAACCAGAAAATTACCAATGAGGAAAGAGCCGTTGGTTGCTGTAGACGGCTGTCGGTCGACCGTCCCGGTCGACCGGCAGTCCGATTGGCAACTAGCCGTTGGACTCGATCGACCGGTCGGTCGACCGGACGCCAAAGGGGAAAATATTTAGAGCTATCGGTCGACCGGCCAAAAACAGAGAGCAAGCTGCTTTCAGTCGGCCGATCGATCGGTCGACCGACAGACGTGCACAAACGTGCATGCCCTAGACACAAGGCGCGGTCGGCCGGGTCGGTCGACCGGCCAAGCCTGGAATGGATCCGGTCGACCGGCCCGGTCGACCGCCAGACCTGAAACAGATTTGAATAAGGAAATTTTCTGGACTTGGGAAAATTTTCAAAATAATTTTGTAGGGATATATGGCTAAATATTATGCTGTAAAGATAGATATACATGATGTAAACAAGATATAAAATTTTTAAAAATCTGAATCATGTATAGAAATCAAGGCATGAACTAAAATCAAATACCCAAACTAGAAACTGTATTTTTGACAATGTGTGTGTGTCTTGAGCCAATTTACCACAACCTCAAACTTTAACAAACTAAGTCTTACGTAGATTCTAGGTGACTACAGAGTCTTCAAGTGGGCTCTTCCATATGTGATCTTCAAAAACTTGTATCTTGAACCCGAAATGAACCGACTTGAGTCAAAACAACCTTCCTTTAGGGAAGAACACTCCATGAATCCTTAGAACCCTGAAACACACTTAAACAATAAACATGATTAGTATAAATAACTATATATGTTTTGTAATCATCAAACTCAATAAAACGGGTGATTGTAACCTTGGGCCAACAATCTCCCCCTTTTTGATGATGACAAAACATATGAGTTATTTTAAAATATGGGAAAAGAGCTTGGAAGCTCCCCCTCAAATTATGCTATGTATAAAAGAATGACTATGTATATAAATGAATGGCTATATACATAAAGCATAAAAAATATACAAAAACACAATGCACAAAACAAAATTCAAAATGCATAAACTCCAAAGTCAAAAATAACTAACTTTTTCTCCCCCCTTTTGTCATACATCAAAAAGGGTAAACATAAAAATTCTTCAAGAATCTATAATACAAATATTTAACTCACCACAAATAAATGAAAATCTAGCATAGTCTAGTGGTTTTGTAAAAATATCGGCAAGTTGAAATTCGGTAGAAACATAATCAATTTTAATATCACCTTTCTCATAATGATCTTTAATAAAGTGATACCGAATGTCAATGTGCTTAGTCTTACTATGTTGATTTGCATTCTTAATCATATGAATAGTACTAGTATTATCACAAAAAAAATTTAATATGATCAAAATGCAATTGATAGTCAAGGAGAGTATGTTTCATCCAAAGAACTTGTGCACAACAAGCTCCGGCTGCAACATACTCCGCCTCGGCGGTTGAAAGGGCTACCGAATTTTGCTTTTTGAAAGACCAAGAAACAAGACAATTACCAAGAAATTGACATGTTCCACTTGTACTCTCCATCTACCCTACAACCCGCATAGTCGGCATCCGAATAACTCATAATTGTAAATTGTCCGGTCTTCGGATACCATAAACCCATTTCAATTGTGCCCTTAAGGTATCTAATAATGCGTTTTACCGCAACTAAATGAGACTCCTTAGGACATGATTGAAAACGAGCACAAAGACATACATAAAATATAATATCAGGCCTACTAGCCGTCAAATATAATAAACTACCAATCATGCTACGATAAAATTTAATGTCTACACTTATACCTTGTTCATCCTTATCAAGCTTTGTTGTTGTTGCCATGGGAGTTTTGCTAGTTCTAGCTCCTTCAAGCCTGAATCTCTTGATAAGTTCCTTTGTGTACTTGGCTTGATTGATGAAGATCCCATCCTTCTTTTGCTTGATTTGGAGACTAAGGAAATAGTTGAGCTCACCCATCATAGACATCTCAAATTCTTCCTTCTTGCATGATTCAAAAGCTTGGCAAAGGGTTTCATTAGTAGAACCAAAAATGATATCATCCACATAAATTTGAGCAATAAGAATATCATTTTCTACATGTTTTGTAAACAAAGTAGTATCAATTTTTCCTTTCTTAAAACCATTTGAAATTAGAAATGAAGATAGCCTTTCATACAAAGCCTTAGGGGCTTGCTTTAAACCATAAAAAGCTTTGTCAAGTTTGAAAACAAAATCCGGATGTTTAGGATCAACAAACCCGGGGGGGTGTTCAACATACACCTCCTCTTCAATAAAACCATTTAAGAAGGCACTTTTAACATCCATTTGAAAAAGCTTAAAATCTTTATAAGAAGCAAATACAAGTGTCATCCGTATGGCTTCAAGCCGTGCTATGGGTGCAAAGGTTTCTTCAAAATCGATGCCTTCAATTTGAGTGTAACCTTGGGCAACTAACCTAGCTTTATTCCTAATGACATTACCCAACTCATCCAACTTGTTCTTAAAGATCCACTTAGTACCAATCGTTGGTCTATCGTGGGGCCTAGGAACAAGGTGCCAAACTTGGTTGCGCTCGAATTGATTGAGCTCCTCTTACATGGCTAGCAACCAATATGAGTCGGCCTCGGCTTCGAGGATGTTCTTGGGTTCAAAATGTGAAATAAAAGCATAATGTCCACATAAATCATGAAGTTTAGAGCGAGTGGTTACCCCTTTAGATACTTCACCTAAAATGAGATCCTTGGAATGATGTGGATTGAATCTCCAATCTTTGGAAGAGGTTGATGTTGACTGATTTTTCCTGCACACAAAAATATAATATATTAATTTAAGAAATAGGGTGTGCAAGTCATCAGTTCTAATCCGCGGTAGCAGGGTTATGCGGGTCGTGATCCTCAAGGAGGGACTGCGATGGAAGCGTTAAGCAAGTTATACTCTAAAGCTTTTATTTTTATTAGTTAATAGTGGTATTTACAATGGATGGTATTTACAATGGATCGGTAGAAAAGAAGTGTGGAAGATGTGGATTTAATCTACAAAAAGAAAATAAAGAAAAGAAAAGACAGCTTATCTCTTAGTCAGCTTGCCGTTTGAACCGTTGCGATGATTTCCCTTGTTGGAAGGCGTGCAAGTATGGCGTATAGGATCGTCCACCTTCGCTACCTACACTATGAAAAGAAAAGACAATCTAAAGAAGGATTGTTCATCTCCATAAGCCATCAAGTGCTCTTCTTCGGCTAGGTATTCTCGAAGCAGTTGGATCTCATGGTGGGCAAGACATTAGAGAGAGAAACAATGTCATCGAACAAGATTAGAAAAAACACAGATAAAACAAGAATAAAGAAACAATAACACAAGAATAAAAACAAACCAACCTCGAGCAGATTTTTATTAACAATGGGGGAAAATAAGAACTTACACCGCTGTCACCTCAGTACAAGTCTGAATCCTTCCTCCATGAAAGTTTCCTCCACTCTCAGCTTTTACAAAAAGAAAATATAAAATATACAAAGTGGAAAAAAAAATCCTAAAAATCCTAACTTTGGCCCTTGGCTCGCCTCTGGACGCTCTGTACGTTGCAATGCAGGTGATATTTATAGGGCAGAAGGAAGTAGAGTCCCATCACAACACCTCCACGAAAACTCGTATCTGGATAAGCTCAGATTGCCGCGGAAACGCGGCTTTTGCCGCGGAGCGTCCGCGGCAATCTCGTGGAGTTAGGCCACGCGCTTTGGCGCGTGGCTTCTTCTGGTCCATCTATGTGGGCGCCTGCTTCTAGAATTGTAATCCTGGCTTTTAAATCTGGATTTTCGAGATAACTTAGTAATCAAGTTACCCTTAATCCAGATTTCTTCAAATCTTCTTCCCACGAATTTCCTTCTTATCTTGGCCTTTTATCCTCATCCTGCAGGTGTTTAGGGTTGGATAGAAGTCTATCTTTCCCTAATCTCTGATATTTGCAACTTTTAGCCCTTGTATTTGCATTTTGACTCTTTGTATTTGCACTTTGACTCTTGGGCTTCAAATATGGGCTTTTGGGCTTCATTAGGCTTTTATTTATTATAAAATAATAATTCGAGGCCTGCACACAATAAATAATAAAATATTAATAATTGTGCAGATTTAAATGAATAAATATGAAAATGTGATGGTAAATATAATGATAAAAATGCACTTTTGACTACCAATCACACCCCCACACTTATCTTTTTGCTCGTCCTCGAGTAAAAACAAAGAAAAGAAAAAGTTAATCTAACCTAACTCACTTTCGTAGGAATCACGATTGCACTTAGCACGTGCAACAAGCCGTTAAACCCCTAGGTTACCCTAGAGGACGAGTGTTGTCTCGTGAGGGTTTTCAGCGGATTGCACCCACAAAATCCATAAAAAGAAAAATATTTGAATTATTATTGAAGAGACTAAGTAGTCTATAAGTTTTAGGATCCTCATTTTTATTCATTCTTTAAACTTAGTCTTAATAAAGTTAATTGTTTTCCATTTTAGGTAAGAATTAAAATTGAATTTCTAATATAGTTTTTTCGTTACCAAAAGTCATACGCACCCTTGTGAATCTAGGTATTCCTTAACTTGGACTCTCATGCCTCTTTAGTATTTTTATAACATCATCTAATTTTCTTTCGTGTAAGTATCAAGGCTTCTTGAGGCCCTCATACCTAACTAATTGACTATTAGATGTGTTAATATAATTTTTTTTTTTTTTGGCATGTATAACTCATCTAATTTTCTTTCGTATAAGTATCAAGGCTTCTTGAGGCCCTCATACCTAACTAATTGATTATTAGATGTGTTAATACATATATTATATTTCTTAGTCTTCTTAGGCTTTCTAATCCACCCATGTAACGAACTTAAAGTCGATGACTCCCAAACCGGTGGCTTTAGGGCACCAAGTGAGAAAACACCCCGCGGACTCAAATTCGAGTGAACTAGGCCCCAAAACTAAGGATTTTATTTTATTTACTCACCTTTAGGCATAAATACTTATGCTTCTTGAGGCACATGTATCAGCTTAATTGGTGATTTTTTTTTTTCTTCTTTTTTTTTTTTATGAGGCACAAGGTCTTTGTCTTAGAATCCTAGATATGCATTTGGTATGCACATTTCATTAAGGTAAAAATCAAAACTAATTATTTATTCAATTTCTCTCCTATACCTAAAAATTTAAACAATTTATTTATTTTGACCAAGTTTTTAGAAATCCTAATCATGATTTTCCTAATCCTTAAAACTAACTTAGGTTTCTTTCAAAAAATAAGTCAAAATACTGTTCTTTTTATAACATTTTTTTTTTTAATTTTAGCAAATTTTGTCAAATTTTGTTAGTGTCTACCTATGTTAGTATGTTAGTAAAGCCCACCCCCACACTTATCTCATGCATTGTCCTCAATGTATGAATGAATGCATATATGCATGAAACAGAACAAGGGAAGGCAGAAAATACCTTAGGGGGTGGTTCCGGTGGTGGTCTAATTGGGCCAAGCGTTGCTACCCAATCAAGATAACATAAAATTTCATGGAGGAACCCACCAAAAATTTTTCGTGTATAACCCACAAAAATGTATGTGTGATCATTTTTTAAAATTTCCACCCCATCAAATTTCCAATTTCATAATAAATTTCAGAGTCAATTGTGTCAACCTCCTTGTCCCAAAATGGAGTATGAAAAGATGGAATTATTGACTTGGACAATATAGGTGCGGGAACGAATACCGACTCAGGGAAGAAGCTCAAATCAAGTAAGGGCTCAGGAGTCGGGCTAGGTTCAAGAATTGGGTCCAAGTCAAGAAATTGAAACTCAAGTCCACAATCTTCTTCCCACAATGGAATGTGACCTAATATGGGTGATATCTCTTTACTTCCAATATTAAGGAATTCTAGCTCATCGCCATACAATTCTTCAAACTTAAGGTCAACATCTTCCGTCAGAATTGTACAATCAGTTTCAGAAGTAAAGAGATTGTGAGAATCTAGGTCAAGTTCAATATGATCATCTAAAATGGGTGATTAAATTTCATAATGAATTGGAATAGGATCCAATGTTGACTCGGGAGAAGTGAAATCAGGTGGAGACACTGGAGTCATTATTGGATCAGGAAGTAAAATTGAATCATCAAGTGGGAGATCATGATCATATTCATGCTCAAGTTCTATTTCAGGAAAGGAAAAACTTGCCAAATTATCAAAAATTGGAGTTTCGGCAAGTTCATATGATGGTACTGAATTAGAATCTTGTTGTCCAAAGCAACTTGGTTCGTCGGCTCTAAGCGAGTGGTCAGCGATATCAGAATCAGCCGGACGGTGAGAACGTAAGCATTGAACCATCAACTCTATGTCATGATCACGGGCTAATTTAGCCTCAGTCATGGCAGCTAGCATCCCTTCATAGTCGATAGGTGGATCATGTTCTGATTGGACTTGAAAATAGGACGGGTAATGTGATAAAGTTGTGAGTCTGTGGACTCACGTATCATCATGTCTAAGATTGATGGTGATTTTTGCTTGGATTCATTCCTACTCATCATTTCCAAGATAGATGGATTTCTATTCTGGATGGGTGGATCTGAGTATGAATTTTGGGAAGAATGTAGACTAGATGGATATGAAGGACAATTAGGTTGAGAATTAGACTCGGGGGACTCGAAACCCATGAACTCTGTGACGAGTTGAAATTATTATGGAAATTATAGTCATAAGATGGGGGTGTGGGTTATACTCATTCGGATAAGACCATTCCGGCACACTAGATTGGTCAAAGTTAGGGTATGCCGGGTTGGTAATATCCGAATAATAGTTAGGGGTGTAATATGGATTAAAATTGGAATTATTCTTATATGCCATATCACACCAACACAAACACAACAAACAAATAAACAAAAAAAAGAAAAATTCTAACCTAAGTTAGGGTAGACCTATGACCTAGACGACTCCTAACTGGTTAGACTGTCCACAGGAGGTTGGGTGCAGACTTTGACCACAAGTTAATCAGCCAGGTCAGGGCAAGAGTGGTGGGAGGTTTTCCGTCAAAGACGTTCCTTAATTAAATAACCACCAATCTTCGGGCTTTCGGCCCTCAATCCCTTTCCTAGACACTGATTTGGCAAGAGTCAACTTCCAACACTGTTCCCCCTTAGGATAATCTCCTATTGAGTCCGAGATGTCCCTAGGGCCAACGTCTACTCAGTTTTAGTTAGGCTTGGGTTAGTGAGTGCTTGGGATATGATTTTGGGCTAAGGAAGGGTGATGAAATCCCCACCTTATCTTGTTAATGGGTTATGCCCTTAAGATGAATTAGTGCAAGTGTACAAGATAAATAGATAAGAATCACTCAAAGCAGAAAATCAACCAAGAGATGAGTCCTATTCTACATGCAATGCATACGTACCTTGCGTCACCAGCACTCTTCAACAGTAAATAAAAATAATTGAAAAGACACGTGCCTAATATGCAAACGTCTAATCAAATTTTATTTTTAACAACCAATAATTTACTATTGAATTATTAGCAATTTACAGGTATATCACAGAACAAAACAGAATAGAACAGTAAGCAGTAATCTCAAATTTCAGCAATCTGCAAAAAAATTGAATCAGTAGTCCTTACTGTTGCCGCGTTTCCGCGGCTCTGGCCGCGGATCCGCGGCAAAACAGTGGGCTCCTGTGCTCTGCCTTCGAGGGCAGAGGCACAGGGCAGCTATATGTCCACTGCAGCTGCTGTTTTCTGTTTCCTGTTCTCCAAACCGTCCCTCCCCGGCAACGGCGCCAATTTGTTGACTGATTTTTCCTGCACACAAAAATATAATATATTAATTTAAGAAATAGGGTGTGCAAGTCATCAGTTCTAATCCGCGGTAGCAGGGCTATGCGGGTCGTGATCCTCAAGGAGGGACTGCGATGGAAGCGTTAAGCAAGTTATACTCTAAAGCTTTTATTTTTATTAGTTAATAGTGGTATTTACAATGGATGGTATTTACAATGGATCGGTAGAAAAGAAGTGTGGAAGATGTGGATTTAATCTACAAAAAAGAAAATAAAAGAAAAGAAAAGACAGCTTATCTCTTAGTCAGCTTGCCGTTTGAACCGTTGCGATGATTTCCCTTGTCTTGGAAGGCGTGCAAGTATGGCGTATAGGATCGTCCACCTTCGCTACCTACACTATGAAAAGAAAAGACAATCTAAAGAAGGATTGTTCATCTCCATAAGCCATCAAGTGCTCTTCTTCGGCTAGGTATTCTCGAAGCAGTTGGATCTCATGGTGGGCAAGACATTAGAGAGAGAAACAATGTCATCGAACAAGATTAGAAAAACACAGATAAAACAAGAATAAAGAAACAATAACACAAGAATAAAAACAAACCAACCTCGAGCAGATTTTTATTAACAATGGGGGAAAATTAAGAACTTACACCGCTGTCACCTCAGTACAAGTCTGAATCCTTCCTCCATGAAAGTTTCCTCCACTCTCAGCTTTTACAAAAAGAAAATAAAAATATACAAAAGTGGAAAAAAATCCTAAAAATCCTAACTTTGGCCCTTGGCTCGCCTCTGGACGCTCTGTACGTTGCAATGCAGGTGATATTTATAGGGGCAGAAGGAAGTAGAGTCCCATCACAACACCTCCACGAAAACTCGTATCTGGATAAGCTCAGATTGCCGCGGAAACGCGGCTTTTGCCGCGGATCCGCGGCAATCTCGTGGAGTTAGGCCACGCGCTTTGGCGCGTGGCTTCTTCTGGTCCATCTATGTGGGCGCCTGCTTCTAGAATTGTAATCCTGGCCTTTTAAATCTGGATTTTCGAGATAACTTAGTAATCAAGTTACCCTTAATCCAGATTTCTTCAAATCTTCTTCCCACGAATTTCCTTCTTATCTTGGCCTTTTATCCTCATCCTGCAGGTGTTTAGGGTTGGATAGAAGTCTATCTTCCCTAATCTCTGATATTTGCAACTTTTAGCCCTTGTATTTGCATTTTGACTCTTTGTATTTGCACTTTGACTCTTGGGCTTCAAATATGGGCTTTTGGGCTTCATTAGGCTTTTATTTATTATAAAATAATAATTCGAGGCCTGCACACAAATAAATAATAAAATATTAATAATTGTGCAGATTTAAATGAATAAATATGAAAATGTGATGGTAAATATAATGATAAAAATGCACTTTTGACTACCAATCAGTTGAGTAGGCTCCACTTCAACTTCTTGATTTGCATTTCCTTGTGCCTCATTGTCTTGAACTCACTTCCTCCATCATCCTTAGGCATGTCTTTAATAGTAGGTGAGTCCTTCAATGTAACTTTCTCCATGTCTTCATGTAGGGAATCTATTTCTACAACATTCTTAACAAACAGATTAGATTCCTCAAACTTTACATGGATAGACTCCTCAATAGTTAAAGAAGACTTATTGAAAACTCTATAAGCTTTACTAGTATGAGAATATCCAACAAAAATTGCTTCATAACATTTTGCATCAAATTTTCCTAAATTGTCTTTTGTATTTAGAACAAAGCATTTACATCCAAAAACTTTAAAATAGGAAACATTTGGCTTTCTAGAAAAATAGATTTCAAAAGATGTTTTTGAAGAATTTTTGCATAAGAAAACTCTATTTGAGATATAGCAAGATATATTTACGGCCTCGGCCCATAGATAATGAGGGAGATCATAGTCATTGATCATTGTCCTAGCCATCTCTTGTAATGTCTGATTTTTTCTTTCAACTACTCCATTTTGTTGTGGAGTTCTAGGACAAGATAATTCATGCTTAATTCTATGTTCTTCACAAAAAGTGGTAAAGGGTAGATTAATGAATTCACCTCCTCTATCACTTCTTATTATTAAAATTGAAGAATTTTTTTCCTTTTCAACTTTTTCTTAAAGGCTTGAAAAGATGAAAAGGCTTGATTTTTGTGCTCTAAAAAGAAAACCATGTAAAACGCAAAAAATCATCAACCAAAACAAATGCAAAACGATTCCCACTTAGACTTTTGGTTTGAGTAGGACCAAACAAATTCATATGAATTAACTCCAAGGGACGTGATGTCATGATATCCTTGATTGACTTGAAAGAGGACTTGGTTTGTTTTCCAAGTTGGCACGCGTCACAAACGCGGTCCTTTTCAAAGTTCAAGTAAGGAATACCTTTCACCATTTTCTTGTTGTTTAACCTAGATAGATGGTCAAAAAAAAGGTGGCCTAATCTTCTATGCCACAACCAACAGTCATCATCAAGGGCTTTTAAACAAGTAATATTGCAAGATATATTAGACATATCAATCATGTATACATTGCTTTCACGAAAACCGAAAAATATACATGTGTTAGATTGTCTATCAATAACTTTATAAAACTAAATTATCAAAAACAACATCAAAACCTTTATCACAAAGTTGACTAACACTCAAGAGATTATGCTTGAGGCCATCAACTAAAACAACATTTTCTATAAAGGGGATGTACCAAGTTTTTAACATTACCAATACCGATGATTTTATCCTTGGTATCATCTCCGAAGGTGATGGTGCCACCTTCATAGTATCTTGATAAGGTTGCAAAGTTGTTGATATCCCAAGTCATGTGCCTTGAGCAACCACTATCAAGATACCACAACCCTCTACGTCGTCG
This sequence comes from Agave tequilana, assembly GCA_038442645.1. Classification (NCBI taxonomy): domain Eukaryota; kingdom Viridiplantae; phylum Streptophyta; class Magnoliopsida; order Asparagales; family Asparagaceae; genus Agave; species Agave tequilana. The sequence continues at coordinate 76,085 of JAVJIF010016726.1, read as the reverse complement.
GGCCTTGGAAGGTACCTACATCATTTAGCAAAATTGTTGACTTTGGTACCCAAATTTTCTTGGGTCCTTGAAAGTTAGTGTTGCGAACCTAAATATTATGATGAAAGCATTAAGTCTATCATAGCAAAACTAAACTAAGTGACCTTTACGGCCACAATATGTGCATGGAAATACTTTCCCATACATGAATGCATGATGGGTGTGTGGAGTGTGAGCATGTTGGGGGATTTGGCATGATGTAGAGGTGTGATGTATGAACATGAGCATGAGCATGAAAAGCATGTGATTGTTTCTTAGAGGCTTATTTCTTTAGGAAACATAGCCTCAAGTCTATTCTTATCAAATTCACACTTTTTTAAAACTACTCCTAATGAATCTATTTTTTCTTTTAGCATGGTAATTTCATTTTTATCAACTTGTGAAAACTTACCTTTACAAGAAATCTTATAGTTATCAAAATCTTTTTGGGTGGAAACTAAAGTAGAAAATAGTTCATCTTTTTCTTTAGTAAGAGTAAAAACTTGGTGATTAAGAGACTCATTTTCCTTTTTCATTTTCAAATATTTTTTCCTAAGAAAATCATAATTATGTGAGAGTTTCTTAAATACTTCTCCTAATTCATCCATGGAAAGCTCATCATCAAAAGAAGAGGTGTTAGGGGTTACCTTGCTTGTGCTTTCATTAGCCATGAAGCACATGTTGGCGGTGTCAACTTCCTCCTCGGATTCACTCTCGAAATCCCATGTAGCCTTCAATGCTTTCTTCTTATAAGGCTTCTTGGAGGTGGAGGGCTTGACTTTATCTGGGCATTCCGCAACAATATGACCCGGTCTTTGGCAATTGAAGCAAATAATTTTCTTCTCTTCTTTGCCTTGCCATCTCCTCCTATTTTGGAATTTTGCCTTGTTATACATCCTCCGAACGTTCTTTACAAGAAGTGAGAGCTCCTCATCATCTTCTTCCTCATCGTCTTCGTCGGAGTATGAGGATTGACTCTTGAAGGCAATAGCTTTCTTTTTGGAGGGAGCCATATCTTCTCTTGCCTTTCTCTCCATCTTATGGGTTGAGGTTCCCAATGAGACCTATAAGCTCCATCTTCTCCTTGTCATTGAGTTCCTTCAAGGTAGTAGCTTTTACTTCCTAAGAAGGAAGAAGAGCCCGGATGATCTTTCTTACTCTTTGGTCGTTGTCAATAGCATCACCTAGAGAAAAAAGTCCATTAGTAATCTTGGTAAATCTTGTAACCATATCATCTATGGTTTCATTTTCTTGCATAGAGAAATTTTCATATTGGGACCGAAGAAGGTCTATCTTAGCCCTCTTAACTTGTGAGGTCTCTTCATGTGTAACAAGCAAGTGAGACCAAATTTCATATGCCGATTTACAATGAATAACTCTAGAGATATCATCATCATTAAGTGCTTGAAGCAATGCATAGTGTGCCCTAGCATTAGCATCAAATTCCTTAGTCTCAATATCGGTCCAAGTGGCCTCATCACCGGTGGGTGCACTAAATGGTTTGGTCACCGCCTTTGCAACCCGGCTACCTAGGGATTGCAAAAAAATGGTCATCTTAACTTTCCATATGGGAAAGTTAAGGCCATCAAACTTTGGTGGGGTCTTAATTCCTTCGCCATTTTACTAAGTGAATGAGTATGAAAAATGAATATGATGATTAGCAAATAAAGGATCTCTCTAAGGTTGTTAAGCCAAGAGCCTAGAAACCAAAGCTCTGATACCAATTGAAAAACACCTTAAATGCTAATCTAACAACTTTTTAAACAAGTTATGAATTGTATGACCCGGGAAAGGGGGAGACAGGAATTGCAGTAAAAGTTTTTCTTGAATCGAATGAAAAGGATTACAACAAAAACTGTTCCTTCCGGTTACAAGGGAGGGAGAATATTGAATCTTGAATTCCCCCTTTGTTTAAGGCTGGGTTCTTCGTGTGGCGGTGGAGAGTGAATCTTGTTCTCCGTTGACCAGATGACCGTCCTTCAGGGATCTCCTCTTCGGCCGGTAGAAAGAGTGACACAGCTCTGTCTACCAAAACTCTAAAAGAGAAGGTAGGCGAAAGCTAGCTCGTACGCAGCGAACTTGCTGAAGAGTTGGTCTGCTTCTTTTCTCTCTGTGTCGCCCTCTGTCTCTCTTCGTCCGATTGATTCTCTCTGATCTCCTCCTTCTCTTGTTGATGCAAACAAGGCTATTTATAGAGGTCCCAGGGGTGAACGTGCCCCCTGAAAACGTTCCACAATGAGGGCCAACTTCCCCGCTACATGGGCGGTAACTAACCGTGCCTGCTAAAGACATGCCACGATGGGGGCTGATTTCCCTTACGTGTGGGCAGTGATTGGTCCCTTAACCAAGGCGGTTATAACTGAGACGCGGGTTTTAGACCTTTGCGTCTTGAGGCTGAGACGCGGGTGTCAGGCCGACGCGCCTTGATGCTGAGACGCGGGTATCGAGCCAACGCGCCTTGATGCTGAGACGCGGGTGTCGAGCCAACGCGCCTTGATGCTGAGACGGGGTGTCGAGCCAACGCGCCTTGATGCTGAGACGCGGGTGATAGTCCCTCGTGTCTAGAGCTTGAAACTTTGCTTTTCAATGGCTTGTCCTCTAGTAACTTTTGGACAGCCTACATGAATATATGATGCAACGATCGCCCAAAACAAGACTAGAAGCCTGAAAACCGGTGAAGGGTTCTGAACTCCTTCCTCGTGTGATTCCTCTAGATAAGAGTTTGAGGGCGTATTGCAATCTTGTTGTATGAGAATTGATCGACAAGTTAGCAAGAAATGAATTGGAAGTAATAATGAAGTGCACACAAGATATATCACAAGAAATGAAAGCAATAACACAAGCTAAAAATAAGGAGCAATAGAGAGCAAGAACAAAAGCAATCGCAAACACAAAGTATTTGTTTCGAGGTTCGAGCCACCGCTCTACTCCCCGCCTTCACCGCCGTGAAGGGTTTCCACTACCCACCGAGGAACTTTACAAGGTCTACCAAAGACCGGAGTACCGAACTCCACTAATACAATCCTCTACCGAAGAGGTATCTCAACAAGAAGGAACAAGTAACCAAGTGATCACCAAAAGGATCGCAAACTTCTTACAAACTTTCTCTTTACAACTTCCTTATAGAATGAGGAGGGAATTTTTGGCTCTAGAAGTGTAGTGAGAAAAACAAACTCAATTGTAAATGAAAATTACTTGCAAACACAACTAAAAAACAATAACCAAGAAAGCACTAGAGAATTGAGAGCTTTTGAAACTTTTTCTTCTTTTGAAAACTTAAAAACTAGGTATATTTCTTGTGTTTTTGCAAGAGACCAATTCCCTCTATTTATAGGGAAGGGAAGGGATTAAAAACATGATTTAATTAAGTTAATTGGTCTAAAAATAGTTCCCAATTTTTTAGAATTTTCTGCCAACCAAAAAGCCAACAAACAAGAAAATTACCAATGAGGAAAGAGCCGTTGGTCGCTGCAGACGGCTGTCGGTCGACCGTCCCGGTCAACCGGCAGTCCGATTGGCAACTAGCCGTTGGACTAGGTCGACCTGTCGGTCGACCGGACGCAAAGGGGAAAAATATTTTGAGCTATCGGTCGACCGGCCAAAAACAGAGAGCAAGCTGCTTTCAGTCGGCCGACCGGTCGGTCGACCGACAGACGTGCAAAAAACGTGCACGCCCTAGACACAAGGCGCGGTCGACCGGGTCGGTCGACCGGCCAAGCCTGGAATGGATCTGGTGACGGCCGGTCGACCGCCAGACCTGAAACAGATTTGAATAAGGAAATTTTCTGGACTTGGGAAAATTTTCAAAATAATTTTGTAGGGATATATGGCTAAGTGTCATGCTGTAAAGATAGATATACATGATATAAAGAAGATATAAAAATTTTAAAAATTTGAATCATGTATAGAAATTAAGGCATGAACTAAAATCAAATACCAAAACTAGAAACTGTATTTTTGACAATGTGTGTGTGTTCTTGAGCCAATTTACCACAACCTCAAACTTTAACAAACTAAGTCTTACATAGGTTCTAGGTGACTACAAAGTCTTCAAGTGGGCTCCTCCAGATGTGATCTTGAAAAACTTGTATCTTGAACCCGAAATGAACCGACTTGAGTCAAAACAACCTTCCTTTAGGGAAGAACACTCCATGAATCCTTAGAATCCTGAAACACACTTAAACAATAAACATGATTAGTACAAATAACTATATTTGTTTTGTAATCATCAAAACTCAATAAAACGGGTGATTGTAACCTTGGGCCAACACATGGGGTTAGCATCTTTCCTAACCCAAATAAATTTGTTTGCAAATTTTGAATTATGTATCCTATCATAATAAAACTTTGCAAGGTGGCCCTTATGTCCGCAATGTGTACAGTGTACACATAAGCATACATAGTGTCATATGTATGAACATGAGAAGTATGTGTATGCTGTGGTTTGTGTGCATGAATATGCGAAACTTATTTTTTTCGAAACATGGATTCAAATTTCTTGTGATCCATAGCTCATTGGCTCAAAGTGGAGCCCAAACAATCTAAACTCTTCTTTAACATAATTATAACATTTTTAATATTAGAAGAAGTGGAGCATGTAATAGAAACACAAGATGATGAAGCTATAGTAGCATGACAACATGTGAATCTAAATCATTTTTCAAAGAAGTATTTTTTTTGAAACTAAATCCAATTTTTTTAAAATCAAACCAATTTTGTTTTTCAAAGAATTGTCTTCTTTTAAAACAATTTCATGTTTTGAAGACAAAATCTCATTTTTCTTCAAAACAGTGTCAAAATCACTTCTATTTTCAAAATTTCATTTTCCTTTAAAACAAGGTCAAGTTGGGTTTCAGGGAGTCTCTTTCACTTAAAATATCAACTTTATCTTGTAAAATCATGTCTAGCTTTGAAAACAATTTCTCATTTTCTTCATTTAATTTAAAATTTTTCTTTTTCAAAAGTTTGTATTTTCTAGCAAGTTTTCACAAAATATAGAAAGTTCTTCATTTAAGGCATCGACATCCATATTGTCATCACCTGAAGAACTAGCACTATCACCTAGTTGAGTTTCTGAATATACCTCGAGGAAGTCAGTCCCTTGGACCATGTAGCAAGCTCGTCGGACTTATCTCCACTAGATTCTTTCTCTACAAAGTTTGTCGTTTGTAACTCGAGAGATGTCAATGCGTTCCACACTGCAAAAGCGGAATCACAATGAGAAACTATAGATAAATATTCTCTGCTAAGTGTATGCTTTAGTGTATCTAAGGCTTGTGCATTTGCCGCAATGTATTTGTCATTACCAAAATATATTTTCTTGGTAGTGGTAAGATAAACAAGCATTCCTAGGATTTTAAATAAATACACTCGTGCTAAATTTCCACATATCGATGACATTAGAAACATCAAACATGGGAGGAGCAAGGTAATCCATGAGTGAATAGATATATTGTGCAAATGCAATACTAGATTAGTAATCCATGATCTCACTCCTAGGTGGTTAAACCTAATATCAGAAGCGTAAGCTCTGACACCAATTGAAAATACACCTAGAGGGGGTGAATAGGTGTATTAGCTAATCTAATGATAAATAATACGGAACTAAAACTAATTGCAACACATTATGTGTCACCAAAGAGTGTAGCTGAATTCCCCCTGAAGGGCTCTGGACTATCTCCTCGAGATTCCTCTAGATTAAGAGTTGAAGTGCTATATGAAGCTCTCTTGGCTCAATACAAGCATGGGCACACAAACAATACGAAGCATATATGAGATATGAACAATATAAAGCAATACAAAATATAAAAGAGATAGAGTTTAAAGATAGTGGATCAAATACAAACACAAGATATGTTTTGAGGTTCGAGTCACTACTCTAGGTCTCCGCCTTCACACAGAAGGATTTCCACTACGTCTACACAGGACCTCCCATAAAGGGAAACTCTACCGAGGAATTTACAATTACAAAGTTAGGAGTACACAACTCCTCTCTCCAACACAACCACCTCTACATAAGAGACAAGGCACAAAGCCAAAACAATAATCACCTCTATACAAGAGGGATAAAGGCACAAAGCTAAACTCCAACACAATCACATCTACACAAGTGGGACAACCACAAAGCCAAAGCACACCACCTCTGCACTAGAGGGATAGGCACAAGGCTAAAGCAAAAAAAAGATTACAACTTGGTGATCACAATAGACCACAAATAACTCTTGGTGATCACAATAGACCACAAATAATTTTTCCTCACAAAACAAGATCCTATAGATAGGATAGAGATGATAGCTCAAATGTGAGAAAAAAAGTATTTGGAAAACAAATTACAAAGAAAAATACTTGAAAAAAATACTAGATAGAGATAGAAACAAAGATCAAAACCAATTTCCCAAACACTCTCTATTTTTCTTTGATTTTTCAACCCTTGAAAAATAAATAAAAGATAAATCTTTTTGGCACAGAAACTTTTCTAAAACTTGCTGCAAAACACTTGTAAGATGGGAAGAGAAGCTCTCAAAAAATCTTGTTGAAAACAGCCCCCAAAACCCCTTTATATAGGGGCTAGAAAAAATATAGCCGTTGGCAGGCTGAAAGGTCAAAAATGACCTTCAGGTCGACTGGCCCAACGGTCATATTTCTGACCGTTGTGCCTCCGGTCGATCGCCCAGTCAACCGGGCATAGCCTGTCGGTCGACCGGCAATACCGAGAGCGGTACTTTCAGTTGGTCGACCGCGCGGTCGACCGGCCTACTTTGCTGGTCCTTGTGCACGTTTCGTGCACATCGGTTGACCGGTCCGGTCGACCGCCAGTAGGATCTGGCTGATATTTCAGAACTTTAAACTTGGTTATTTAACTCCAGTTAAATCCCATAAATTCTCATAAATTTCACAAAAATAAGTTCTTATTAAACATTTGAATAACAAATATGTGTGACCAAAAATCAACACATATTGCAAACTATTTGAAACTTTTTGTGATATAAAATATTTGGCCTTAAACAAAAACCATATTTTCCAAAACTTGATTTTTGAACTGAAAACCCATTTTCTCCAAAACTTGTATAAATATAAAAACATGATATTTAAACACATTTGAAGCATATTATGTATGGATAGAATCTAATACACATGTAAAAGATATATCTATGTCTTTGACATGAAATCCAAAAGTAAGTTTTGTTAATTACAAAACTCCAAACACATGAATAGGATTATCAAAATAAGTTTTTCTAAATATATGAAGCATATATGTATATAGATCAATTTCAATATACATTAAACTATGTAAACATATTTTGATTCTTTCTATTCATGAAAACCATACATATGTGAACTTGAAATCCAAAAACCGGTTAAACCGAAAACCAAATATATCGAACTTTTGTGTGTGTGAACTTGAGCATATCAACACTATCTATCTTTACACAAGATCTAAACTAAACACAAACCGAAGTCTTCTTATAGAACTCCTTCTCCAAGTCGACTTGATCCAAACACGATCCAACGAGCTTGACTTCAACCGAGTGCTAAATGCAATCTTGACGCGTGAGAGCTTTGAATCTACATGTGTTAGCTCCAAAAACTCCTTTGTTGAAACTAAGCACCTACTAAAATCCTAATCAAATATCTGAAACTATATAAACACAAGATCATTAGTACTATAACAACATGAGTTAATCATCATCCAAACTAGAGTGATGGGCCTTTGGGCCAACATCCCTCACATCAAAGAATCACAAACCCACCAAGAGCGCCCCCTCTACCACTTCATACTCTTCGTCTTGACCTCTAAAGTTCGTCGACGAACACCACCCAATCCGTCACCGAGCTCTTCCCAATATCACCATTATTGACGACAAAACTGGCCACCTTCTCCAACAACTGATGCCGCCACCTCATCTGACGAACTTGACGAACCCAATGCCAGCACCTTCCCTTCCTCTGCTACGATCGCGCCATCACCACCCACCCCTCCCCTGTGACATCTCCACCAGGCGTCGCCGCTCTACTCAGCCACCTGCAAACAAGACAGAAGAAGATCTATTCAGATTGGGTTCATTTGAAAGCCAATGGGTTTGGATCCAAACTCAACTCAAGACCTGCATTCAAACAAGAAGAAGAAGAAAGTAATTGATTAGGTTGAATCCAAAGCATCCGACCCAAATCTGTCAAAGACTACTTGGGTTTAAGTTGTAAAATCTGGTTGCTAGCCAGTCCATACTCGTGCCACAGTAAAGGGTTTACAGAACAGACCCGTTAGTGTAACGTTTTTGTTGTTCGGGCATAACTCTCACATTCGGTGCCCGATTCAGGTGTTTTTCGAGGCGTTACGATCGTGATGACGAGCTCTACACATCGACATCTTTTATAGGTCACTGAGATCACTATAACGCTCATTAGGTAACTTTTCTTAACACGGATCTACAGTCCTCTATTATTTTATCAATTATTTTGCTGCCACTATATTGCAAGATTGTGAGATTTTGCTCGCCCTATATTTACTGATCATAATATTGATTATACAAGCTTTCTCATCATAACTGAGTAGTTGCATTAGTATATTTTAGATTTAGAATAATATCACTGTTATTGCACATTTTGTTAAATCCATCAGCTGTATTATTTGTTTTAATTATTTTCCTACCCAAAATCATTTTGTTGGTGAAACGTAGTGAGGTTTGCTTTATCACTGATTTTTTATTCAAACGCATACCTTTTTACATCAATTTGGTATCAGAGCACAGTTAGGGTAGAATCTGCATCACGTATGCATTTGTTAGAAAGTTTTACTACTTTATTGCATTAAAAAAAATCTCTAATTTAGATTTACATCTATCTTCATTTAGGTTTCGTATAGTGCATGTCCACTCGTAGTGGTCACCCATACTTATTAGGAGAGTCTAGTAAGTCTTAAATCTCCCCAATAGATCCCCAGTAGATTGCAGCAATGTTCGCCGAGATAAATGTCAAATTAGAAACCTTAAAACACTCGATGAAAGGTTGACCAAAGTGGAAGCCACAGGTGATCAAAGCTCACCGAGAAACAACCAATGTAAGACCGATAGTCCACCCAATCCTGATGCTCAATATCTGAAAAGCATCAAGATCGATGTCCCTAACTTTAATGGATGTCACGACTCTCAACTTTTCATAAACTGGACGCTCCAACTAGATAGGTACTTCACATAGTATGAACTCACTCAGTCTAGAAAAGTTAAATACGCTATAATAAAATTTTCTAGCCAAGCTAGTCAGTATTGGACCAACCTAGAAAACATGTGTGCAACCCAAAGTCGACCACCAATTGATACATTGGATACGATAAAAGAAGAGCTAAAAATAAAGTATGTGCCACCATCATTTAGTGCTCGTCTCATGGATAATTGGCATCAACACACTCACAGAACAAATCTACAAAGGAATATGTCGAGAAATTTGATGAATTTCTCATCAGATGTAGTACCCTCTATAGGGAAGGTGAAGCTCAAATTCTTTTTAGATTCAGAGTCGGCTTTAGAGATAACTTTCGAAGCTGAACTGTTAGTTAGAAAAGTCAACGAGTTAGAGGCAGCATATGTGTTAGTCTAAGATCTAGATTCCGCTAGGACCAGTCACACTTTCAAGAGTTATGATTATAGAGCATCAGTGTCTAGACTTTCCCATCTTCCCAACCCAATAGATCTAGTACCCAAACCTTTCACATAGGGATGACATAAAGAGAAGGAATCTTGAACGGGACAACAGAAACAAGGGCCCTGAATCCTCTAAAGTTAATTCCACAATTAAGTGCTACAAATGCCAACATTACGGACATTTAGCTTCCAGTTCCCCTAGTTTCGTCAGAATCACCATTATGATGGAACACCCACCAAAGCCGCTGAGTCAGATTCTGATGTGTACATCTTTAAGGGAAAGGATTCTGAAACTGATGAAGAGCCCACAAGTGATGATGTTGGTCTCAATTGTATTAATCAAATATCATCAACTCAATTGTCTGTTGTTAAATGTGCCTCCTTAAACCAGCTGAAAAAATGATTGGAGAAAAAGTGTTATCTTCCATACGTTCACTAAAATTGGATTAAGAGTTGTAAAGTGATTGTAGACAGTTGGAGTTATATCAATGCAATATCGTCAAAATCGCTTGAATATCATGGATTAGAGGTTGTACCCTACCCTCACCATTCAAAGTGTCTTGGATTGACTCCACGGCACTTGAGGTCAAATAAAGATGTCTGGTCCCAATCAACTTTAATCATTACAGAGATAATATCTGATGTAATGTGATCACCATGAATGTGGGTCATGTCATATTTTTAGACCATGGTAGTTCAACAAAAATATCAACATTTATGGTCGATCAAACATGTGTCAATTTGAGCATGAGGGTAAACAAATTAAGCTACTACCCTTGGACCCAAGACTAGACAGCCCAAGCAGACATTCACTTTAGCTTTGCTGCCAACTCCACCTTCTCCACCTCTTATTGCTACTATTCTCTCCATATCCTCCACTAATCATGCATACCATGTTCACAAACTACTTCCCCCTTACTGCCATCACCATCCGCTATAGCGCATTCGAGTTTACATCTTCATTTGCATCACACAAATATATGCACAAACTACACACCGAGATCAGTGATGAAAATAAACCGAGCAATGAGAAGCCTACTTTACAAACTGAAAGTAGAAAATATTTAAAATTTTTAATATAGGTGTGTAATGATTCGGATTCATCCGAAACGGTTTCATTCGAGAGCTGTTAAAATGTTGCATGTCCGCAATGCTTGACTTTTCAAGATCTTAAATAAACTGAATTGCAATATTTATGTTAGAAATTTTCCTAGAAATTATGGCGTTGGTTGTACTTTCAATGTTAATGATCTAGTAGATTACAACGGTTTTTGATTGTAACGCATGGTTGTTAAGCTTTCCCCTAAGCCATTCTCTGAGAGACCGTTACTTACCCCATTTCCAAATACTCATCCCATTACATCAGAAAAGGTTAATAAAGTTTTAGAGGATGACACTATCACCACCAAAACTGGTGGAATTCACAAGTATTTGGACCGTTGTAATGAAAAAAAACACATACTGTTGCACAGCTAAATTGAGGTGATTTGCAGCGCACGGATCTAGTAAGCAATTCCATCTACTCAATGGGTCGAGTTTTCTCCCATCCCAGGAGAATGATCAGCCATGCGCGTGAATCGAAGAAGACGAAGTCGCGCAACTCAAGTCTGGTACGAACAATTCAGGGATTTTCATGTATTTTTTTTTTTTTTTTATTTAATTAGTAGTAGTATTTTGTTTTTATTTAGTACCACATCGGTTGTGGTTTAAAATTTCAATTTTGTAAAGTCTATTTATAGACTCTTTGATTATTGGAATGGTAAAGAAGAATTTCAAATAAAATCTGTGTGAGATTGTTGTTATCTCAAAACTTGATTAGGATTTATTTCCTAATTACTCCTTTTAATTAAACCCTAGCCTAATAATCCATCTCCCGTCTCCTTTCCCTGCCGCCACCCTTTTCTTCTCTGATACCCTCTCTGATCTCTATCCCTTTCCTTTTCTTCCCTCGTCTGCTTCTCCCCTTAAGAAACCCATTAGTACAAAACCCCCAACAGATCCATCTCCTTCTTCCTCACGTCCTCCCTCATTAAAGAATCACAACACCTACCATCAGTGCCCTCCACCATTTCATACTCTTCGTCTTTGACCTCTAAAGTTCACTGACGAACCCCACCCAATCTGCCGTCGAGCTCTTCCCACCATCACCACCACCGACGACGAACTCGGCCACCTCCAATAGCAGCCTGATGCCACCACCTCCTCCGATGAACTCGACGAACCTAATGCCAGCACCTTTGTTACGTGTATATACCAACTCGGTCTTTGTGTAAACGCGGCCATTGATGGTCGCTAATATTACATATTAGTATCATATTTCATACTTATTTTAGAATAAAAGCCTGCATTGTCCTAATTAATTGTTTAATTTATTTGCAGGCCCAATCCTTAAGGAGATGAAGAGAAATGAGCCCAAAAGCCCACCAGAATTCTGAATTAAATCAGAATTAATTCGCACACACTAAATCAGGGCAAAATCAAGAGGTTGAAACCGGTTGAGAAGAATCCTCTCAGAATCGATTGGTTAAAGCCAAGAATCCAAGGTCATTTCGTCAGAATCCGGGGCTCAAACGAAGAAACCAACAAAGGATAAAGCTAGAAGAAACTCCCAGGATGACCCACCAATAGGGTGTGGCCATCTGGCCACACCCTGGCCGCGGAAACGCGGCCAAAGCCGCATTTCCGCGGCTTGGTTGGGGAGTTGGGAGAGCGTTTGCTCCCCGATCTCCCCGGAATCCTGGTTGTTTGGTTTTTGGCCTATAAAAGGGCATTCTCTGTGGAAATTGGACCCCAATGCAGAGTTAGGATTTAGACTAGTTTTTCATTTCTTAGTTTAGGTTTTTGTTTTTCTTTTTCATGTAATTGTAATTTCATTGATGTAAATAAGAGGAGATCAGACTTTCATCGAAGAACAAGAATGAAGCTAGAGCTGTAGTAACAATGGTGTAAGGTTTTCTCTTTTCTTTGATTGTTATGAAATCGAATCTTTATTCTTTCTTTGTATGTACTTCTTTTTAGTTTTCTTCGTCTTCTTCTTTCTACTTTACTTTTCTTTTGGTACAAATTGTTCCAAGTGAGTCTAAAAGCATCGAAAGAGCCTTGCCTTTGCGAGTGCCACCGATAGCTCATGACGATGGAATTGTGAGTCTCTCTGTATCATTTCATACTTGAAGTAGTCTTGATGATGTAATGTGGAAGAGACCAATACTCTAATCTTATGGGTTATGCGCTGAATGCCTCCACTTCAAGGTAAAATCGTCGCTGAAGACTCAAGGTAAGCTTTTGTTGAAAAGAAGGTGAGTAATTATTTGTATTTCTTTTCTTTTATTTTTGTAAATTAAATCACCAACAATATCTCTTCCAAATCGTTTTCACTCTTCTTTCCCAAACTCATTTGTACATAGTCGCTTCTTTCATTTTCTGATTTTTTTCGCTTTCTATTCTACCACTTCTTCTTAACTTTAACATAACTTTCTTTTTCATTTTCTTAACTTTAAACAGAGAAGAACTCTCGTTTTGTGTTCATAAGATTTCAATAAAGAACGTAAACGCTTCTATCGCAAAACCCTTCTTGTGGATCACGACCCGCATAGCCACTTGCTATAGCGGAAGAATTGAGCACTTGCACATCTTCTTTCTTAAGTTCTATAATTCCGTATTTGTGTGTGTAGGTTTTGCCTCAATCAAATTTTGGCGCCGTTGCCGGGGAGGGTAACAATGTTTTTATTGAAATCTAATTTTTTTGAAAATTTTTTAGAACTAAACGAATTTCTTCTCTGTTACAGGTTACAGGGCAAGCAAAGCAGGAAAAGAAGATTGCAGTAACACATAAGTGTCTTGGGCCTCTGCTGTAGAAAGCAGAGACCAAGGGCCCTCTGATTTGCCGCGTTTGCGCGGCTAAAGCCGCGGATCCGCGGCAAAGAAGAGTTGACTACTAATCAGATTTTGTGCAGGGTTGCTTACTTTGCCAAAAACATAGCTTGCTGCATCTTTATTTCTTATATGCCATCACCATAAACCTGCTAATAAACCAAGAGTAAAAAGTTTGTTGAAAAAGTTAAAAAAATTGATTAGACGTTTGCATTTTAGGCACGTGTCTTTTCAATTCATTTATTTTTACTGTTGAAGAGTGCTGGAGTAAGGTACGTTTGCATTGCATGTAGAATATGAATCATCTCTTACTTGATTTTTATGCTTTGAGTGAATCTTATTTACATATCTTGTACACTTGCACTAATTGATTTTAAGGGCACCAACCCAATAACAAGATAAGGTGGGGATTTAATCACCCTTCCTTAGCCCAAAAATCAGAATCCAAGCACTCACTAAACCAAGCCTAACTTAAAATGAGTAGACGTTGGCCCTAGGGACATCTCGGACTCAATTAGGAGATTATCCTAAGGGAGAAAGGTGTTGGAACTTGACTCTTACCAAATCAGTGTCTAGGAAAGGGATTAAGGGCCGAAAGCCCGAAGGTTGGTGGTTATTTAATTAAGGAACGTCTTTTGACGGAAAACCTCCCACCAACCTTGCCCTGACCTGGCTGATTAGTTTGTGGTCAAAATCTACATTAAACCTCCCGTGGACAGTCTAACCAGTTAGGAGTCGTCCAGGTCTAGGTCTACCCTAACTTAGTTTACAATTTTTTTTCTCTTTTATTTGTTTGCTTATTTGTATTTTCTTCTTTTTGTTTGTATTGAGTGATATGGCTTATAATAATAATTTTTTCAACTTCAATAATAATCCATATTACACACCGAGTTCATTTTTGGATATTACTAACCCGGCATATCATGACTTTAACCACCTAGTGTGCCGGATTGGTCTTATCCGAATCAATATAACCCATGTCCCCCATCTAATAACTATAATGTCCATAATAATTCAACTCTTCACTGAGTCAGTGGGGATTCACATCCCCCGAGCATAATTATCAACCAACTTGTCCTCCTTCTCCACCTAGTCACAATATTTCAAGAGTCATACTCAGTTCCACCCGTCCAAAATAGGAAACCATCAATTTTGGAAATGAGTATGCGTGAGTCCAAACACAAATCCAAAATCTGATGGACTCACAATTTCACTACCACTTCCAAGACAATTCTTCATCTTTTCATCAAAACAATGAACCATCAACTATGAAAAGATGCTTGAAGCCATGACTCAGGCTCAAAACACTCATAATCGTGACATAGATATGATGGTCGAATCTCTACGTCTCACCGTAGGACCAGTTCTGATGTCACTACCCATTCTGTTAGAGCCAAAGAGTCAGGTTGTTTTGGAAATCAAGATTCTATTTCAGAACAACCATTTGAACTTGCCCAAACTCCAAATTTTGAAAAAGATATTGACAGTTTGGCAAGTTACTCCTTTCCTGAAATAGAACTTGAAAATGATTATGATCCTAAACCCCAAATTAGTGATTCATTTCTTCTTCCTGATTCAATAATGACTCTGGTATCTTCACCTGACTTCAATCTTTTCCCGGAGCAACATTGGATCCTGTACCAATTCATAATAAAATTGAATCACCCATCTTTGAGGATCATATTAAACTTGACCAATTATACACTTTTGAAGATCCTATTGACAAATTGGCAAGTTCTCATTTTTATGATATTGAACTCAATGAGATATGTGACCTAGATTCTCAAATCTGTGATCCAGTTCAACTTTCTGAATCAATATTGACTCCTGTTTTATTACCAAACTTGAATAATATTCTAGAGTCAGTTTTGATTCCATCACCTATCATCCCTGAACTGGAATCACCCATATTAGGTCACATTCCATTGTTGAAAAACACATGTGGACTTGAGTTTCAACTTCTTGACTTGGACCCAATTTCTGAACCTATTTCGACTCTTGAACCTTTACTTGATTTAAGTCACCTTCCTGAGTCGGTATTAGTTCCTGTCCTTCCTGAGTCCAAGTCAATCATTCTATCATTTCATACTCCTTTCTGGGACGAGGTGGTTGACAAATTTGACTCCGAAATAGTTATGGAATTTGAAAATTAGATGGGGTTAAATACTTAATAAAAATCCTTAATGGACACATCTTTTTAGTAGGTTATATTAGAGAAACTTCTGGTGGGTTCCTTCGAGACCTAAGAAAAGTTGATTGGGCCGCGTTTCGTGGACCAATCAGACCACCACCGGAACCACCACCTTAAGGTAACATTCTCCTTCCCTTTCTTCTTTTTCATGCATCTATGCATTAATTCATACATTGAGGACAATGCATGAGATAGGTGTGGGGGAGGGTCTAACATAACTTTTCTTTTTATAAAAAAAATATATTAACATTTTCTTTTCTTTTAAAAACTTTTTGAAAATAGAAACAATATTTTGACATATTTTTGTAAGAAATTAAGTTAATTTTAAGGAATAGGAAAATCTAAATTAGGATTTCTTATACTTGGTCAAAATAAGATTATTTGTTTATTTTTAGGGTTAGGAAGATAATTTGTCAAAGTAATTTAGTCTTGATCTTTACCTTGATGAAATATGCACACTTCATACACTACACACTTAGGGTTCAAAAACAAAGATTCTTATGCCTTATAAAAAAAAAAGAAAAAAAAGAAAAAGATAAACAAATCTAATTATTGATTAGCTAGGTGCTTTGGCCTAAGAAAGCCTTAGTATTTATGCGAAAGATGATTAGATAAGTTTGAAAAGAAAATATAAAAATGCTTTGATTAAGCTGGGTATTTGTGCCTAATAAAGCATAAGTATTCACGCCTAAAAGAGGTTCATATAATAAAATCCTTAGTTTTGTGGCCTTGTCTGCTCGAGTCCTTAAGTCCTAGGGGTGTTTCTCACCCGGTGCCCTAAGACCGTCTGGTTTGGGAGTCATCGATTAAAGGCTCGTTACATGGGCAGATTAGAAAGCCTAAACTAAGGAATAATACCACCAAATATATATATATATATATATATATATATATATATATATATAAATAAATAAGGCATAAGAGTTAGAGTTAAAGAACCCTTAGTCAAAATTTTCACAGTCACGAGTGCATATGACTTAGGGTAAAGTAATAGACTAGATGAGAAGTACAGTTTGACTCCTGACTTTAATTGATAATAAATTTTCGAATAGAGACTAAGTTTAGGAATGAAAAATTCAGTTTTCCTATAACTTATAGATTGCTTAGATCTTACAATTATATTTCAAATATTTTCTCTTTCAAAATGCTTTTCGAAAATACTAACTCTTTATTTCCCTTTCTTTATGGATTTTGTGTGTGCAATCCGTTGAAAACCCTCACGAAACAAAACTCGTCCTCTAGGGGAAACCTAGAGGTTTAACGGCTTGTTAAACATGCTCAGTGCAATCGCGTGACCTGCGAAAGTGGTTTAATAATCCTTAGTATAGTTTAGTTGTTTTGCTCGAGGACGAGCAAAAGATAGGTATGGGGGTGTGATTGGTCGCTAATATTGCATATTAGTATCATATTTCCATACTTATTTTAGAATAAAAGCCTGCATTGTCCTAATTAATTGTTTAATTTATTTGCAGGCCCAATCCTTAAGGAGATGAAGAGAAATGAGCCCAAAAGCCCACCAAAATTCTGAATTAAATCAGAATTAATTCGCACACACTAAATCAGGGTAAAATCAAGAGGTTGAAACCGGTTGAGAAGAATCCTCTCAGAATCGATCGGTTAAAGCCAAGAATCCAAGGTCATTTCGTCAGAATCCGGGGCTCAAACGAAGAAACTAACAAAGGATAAAGCTAGAAGAAACTCCCAGGATGACCCACCAATAGGGTGTGGCCATCTGGCCACACCCTGGCCAAGGAAACGCGGCAAAGCCGCGTTTCCGCGGCTTGGTTGGGGAGTTAGGGGAGCGTTTGCTCCCCCGATCTCCCCGGGATCCTGGTTGTTGGGTTTTTGGCCTATAAAAGGGCATTCTCTGTGCTGAAATTGGACCCCAATGCAGAGTTAGGATTTAGACTAGTTTTCCATTTCTTAGTTAGGCTTTTGTTTTTCTTTTTCATGTAATTGTAATTTTCATTGATGTAAATAAGAGGAGATCAGACTTTCATCGAAGAACAAGAATGAAACTGGAGCTATAGTGACAATGGTATAAGGTTTTCTTCTTTTCTTTGATTGTTATGAAATCGAATCTTTGTTCTTTCTTTGTATGTACTTCTTTTTAGTTTTCTTCGTCTTCTTCTTTTCTACTTTACTCTTCTTTTGGTACAAATTGTCTTCCAAGTGAGTCTAAAAGCATCGAAAGAGCCTTACCTTTGCGAGTGCCACCGATAGCTCATGACGATGGAATTGTGAGTCTCTCTGTATCATTTCATACTTGAAGTAGTCTTGATGATGTAATGTGGAAGAGACCAATACTCTAATCTTATGGGCTATGCGCTGAATGCCTCCACTTCAAGGTAAAATCGTCGCTGAAGACTCAAGGTAAGCTTTTGTTGAAAAGAAGGTGAGTAATTATTTGTATTTCTTTTCTTTTATTTCTGTAAATTAAATCACCAACAATATCTCTTCCAAATCGTTTTCACTCTTCTTTCCCAAACTCATTTGTACATAGTCGCTTCTTTCATTTTCTGATTTTTCCGCTTTCTATTCTACCACTTTCTTCTTAACTTTAACATAACTTTCTTTTTTCATTTTCTTAACTTTAAACAGAGAAGAACTCTCGTTTTGTGTTCAGATTTCAATAAAGAACGTAAACGCTTCTATCGCAAAACCCTCCTTGTGGATCACGACCCGCATAGCCACTTGCTATAGCGGAAGAATTGAGCACTTGCACATCTTCTTTCTTAAGTTCCATAATTCCGTATTTTGTGTGCAGGTTTAGCTTCAATCAGCCATGTTGTGGAGTCGTGCCTCAAAGCTCGACGCATGTCTCCGTTCAACCTCCTTGGCGCCCCCTTTAGCCTATAAAAATACCCTAGGTTTTCAGAGAGAAAAGGAGGAGAGTTTTTAGAGTACTCTTCTTCCATTTGTGTAGTTTAATTGTTCTTCTTCTTCTTTTGTATTTTTTATTTTTATAGATCATGTAATAGAAAAGAGAGTGACATAGGATAGAAGAGAAAGTTCTTGTAATGGAGAGTGACACTCTATGAAAGGTTCTTCCTTTATCTCTATTTATTTCTTCTCCAACAACTCTTTACATGTTTAGCTAATTTTCTCTTATGGCAACTAACTACTAATCACTAACTTGCTAACCCTTACTTGATAATCCATATGAATCTAATAGGCTCTACTTGGCCTTGCTCTTGTAAGAGCCATTGATGGCTCATGATGATGGATTCTAACACTCTAACATCTAACTCTTAATAAGTTGTCATTACTTTACTCCATACTTGCTCTAGTTAGTTTTGATAGTTTAAGTGTAGTTTGCTCTTATTTGTTGAGTTTGGATGTGAAAGTGATCTTATGTGTCATACTTTGAAAAGCTCTTGAACCAAGGACTAAATGATAGCCAATGTCACATGTGAGACAATTATCACTAAGAGGTTATCATGTTAGTGGAGCTATTAGTAGTCAGGAGCCATGAGTTTTCTTTCATTTTTACATTGTTTTAGAAATAATTACAAAAATCACAAATACATTCTTTTTTATATTTCCCACTTCTTTGTTTTCTCTGTATCCTTCTCTTTCCATTCTTTGTTTTCTTTTCTTTTCATTCTTTAAAACATAAAAGAACCATTGACACACACATGAATAGACCGGCAAAGCTTCTATCGCTTCCTGTCCTTGTGGATTCAACCTATTTAGCCTCTATGCTATAATGGAAGTATTGAGGAAGCCAAAGCACGCACTTTTAACTCGTGATTTTCAAAACAATACATTTTGTGTCACGATTTTTGTAATATCCCTGGTCTAAAATACTGTATTTTTTCTAAAGTATTTATTTTATTTTGCTGGTTATTTATTATTATTTATCAACTTGATTTATAGTACAAATTATTTTAAGATAGTAAATGATATTTTGGCCCTATATTTGTAGAATCTGACCACAAGTAATTGACCAAGTAGAGGCAAGATCAGTGGGAGGTATTCATGCCTAAGAGCCTAATTATGCCAAATGATTTTTCTTCGAGATTTCACCTCTCAATCCCGACCTTTGACACCGATTTTGACAAAAGTCAAATTCTAATCAACTTTCCCTTAGGTCAGTCTCCTATTAAGTCTGATATGTCCTTAGGGCTAACGTCTACTCAATTTAAGTTAGGCTGGGTTAGAAAGGGAGGAAATAGTTTTTCGGCTAAGGAGGGACAATGACTTCCCCACCTTATCTTGTTTATAGGACAAACCCTTAATTCATTTTAGTGCACGTGTGCATGTATATAGCTAAATAACACTCAAGTAATAAATCATACAAGTGTGTTTCCTAAGTTATATGCAATGCAAATGTACCTTGCTCCAGCACTCTTCAACAGTAATAAAAATGTAATGAAATAGATGAATGCCCTGGGATGCAAGTCTAAACATTTTTAAGCATTTACGAACAATCAAGTTAATGTTGAGGTTAGAACAGTGTGCATATCAAGTTTAATAGGAAAAATAAACACTGCAGAAGACTGAGAATTGTAATTCATGTAACCTGTATCAGAACAGATTAGTAGTTCTTCCTACTATGCTGTGCAAACGCGGCTTGAGCCGCTTTTCTGCGATATTAGTCAGGACCTCTGAGCTCTGCTCTCTCGAGCAGAGACTCAGGTAAGCTATATGTCCACTGTAGTTGTTTCATTCCAGAAATTAGTACATGCACATCAAAATAGAGAAGAAAATAGTTAACCGTTAAGAAATCAAACACCGTCCCTCCCAGCAGCGGCGTCAAAATTTTGATCGAGCTCAACCTGTGCCCAGAAAAATAGAAGTTTAAGAACAGTGCTAGGTCCTCAATGCTACCATATAGCATAGACCTAACGGGTCGTATTTCATAAGGAGGGGCAGCAATAGAAGCTTTCATTAAGTTCCTTCTTTTAATTTACAAAAATAAGTTAATCTTTCTTTTTCTCTGTCTTGAAAGAAAATAAAAATAGTTAAAGCTAAGTTAAGTTAAAAGGAAATCCAAAGAAAAAAAGAGAAAGATTTAAGAAGAAAAGAGAGATGAACTTAACGAAGAAGAAATGAAAAGCTGAAAAGAATTAAAGAAAGAGTATTTACCTTTATGTAGATTAACATACCTTAAATCTGTATGAAATTTACCTTGAAATAAAGCGAAGTAGTAGAAAAGAATACATGAAAGCAGAGCTTCGACAAGTTCGAGCACAATGAAGAAGGTTGAAAATTATATTGGGTCACTTCATTACAATTCTCTATTGAAGAAGGATTACATCCAGTGTCACTCTACATATAACTCTTCCTCTTCTTCTCTCTTGCAACTCTCTCTAACATAATTATAAAGAAAGCATAAAATTACAAGCTAAAATTTAACTAAAGCAGAAATTAGCTTTGAATCTCTCTCTGCAGAGTGGTGCCCGTTCTTCATCAAAATATGCAATATTTATAGGTAGAATGAAAGGGGAAGGAGCGTACGAATATAGGGGGAGCGTCATAGGTAGAATGAAAGGGGAAGGAGCGTACGAATATAAGTGGAGCTGACGCTCCCCCAACAGACTTAACCAAGTCGCGGATCCGTGGCTAGGATCTGGCCAAATGGCCAGATTCGGGGGCCATGGTCTGTTGATACTTTGATACTTCCTTTTATCCAATTGATTTTTCAGTTTATTCTCTGGATTTGGCGATATCTCTTTTGATCCTCAAGCTAACTGAATAAATCCAAATAAATCCTAATTTAACCGGTTAAAATTTGGTATTATCTACTCCGATTTGCTCTGATCTCCTTAAATCTTCTGTCATGGTTCTTGATTTTAAATTAAGTTTGTTTAAATCTGAATTTAAGTGGGCTTTTGGCTCGTTTCTCTTCTTCTCCACTAAACTGGACCTACACATTTTCAAACAACAAATAGGATTAAGTTATCAGAGTTTATTAAAAAATAATTGTGAGAATATAATACTAAATATGCAAATTATGTGTACAATCAATAATCCACATGAATCTAATAGCCTCTACAAGGCCTTACTCTTACAAGAGCCACTGATGCTCATGATGATGGGTTATAACTCCTAACTTACTAACAAACTAATTTGCAATGTTTACTTTACTTCATGCTTACTCTTGTATAGTTTGATGGATTAATTGTAACTTGCACTTTGTAATTAAGTTTGGATATGGGGAACAATCTTATGGACTATGCATTGAAAAATTCTTGAACCAAAGTCTAGTGATTGTCAAGGACCTATGTGAGGTAACTATCACTCTTAGAGGTTAGCATGGTAAGTGGATCAATTAGTAGTTAGTAGACATGAGTTTTCTTTCCCTTTTTACTTTGTTTTAAAACTATTTCTAAAATCACTTTATCATATTTTTATCTTCGTTTTCATCAGCTTCTTCTCTTCCTTCTTGTTTTCTTTTCTTTTTCTTTTAATTCTTTCAAAACAAAGAAGAACTCGTTAACATACTCGTGACACTATCATTAATGCTTCTATCGCCTCTCGTCCCTATGGATTCGACCAGTATAGCCACTTTGCTATCACGATAGCATCGAAGAAGCCAAAGCACCATAGCACTTTCACTGATTTCTAAATATACACATTTTTCGTGAACGGTTTACCTGCAATCACGAAACCACTTCAAACTAGAACTTTTTGTATGCCGGCGACGAAACCGAAACTCAGTTCTTAGACCTGGGTACGTAATAGTTCTAGTGAACTCGCCACAATAAAGGGGAGCGTGTCACAACCATGAAGAGAATAGTTTGAGATTAGTCTGTATATAATAGTTCCAAAGAATTCAAGTATTTACTATAGCTAACATTTTTTGAAGGAGGAATGGCGGTAAAAACTAGGATCGGTAATGGGATGGTTGACCTTGTGGGAAGTCCTCCCTTTACTGACGAGCCTAATCAGATGGATTCACACACCATGTCTCGTACAGGAATGTCAGAGCCCCCGAATTGATAAGGAATTACCTCGAAATTGATAAGTAATCAATCACACAATTTTAGCTTACTCTAGGGGAAACTGGTAACCGAGCACCTTCAGCTATAATATGATGCTTCAAGGCTCGAAAATAACAGCTATGAAAATCATTGATCTTGAATTTTCTACAGTTTGCCTCAGAGTCAACTCCTTGCCTTTTTAGCATCCCTCATCAACCTCTAATGGACTTTCGGCTAGCAGCATGACTTAACCTGATCACCTGTGGTATATGGTCTAAATAGTGCCTTGCACAATTTATCACTTGTTGCCAAAAATGGTATTAGAGTATAATATGATGCATGCATGCTGTTTTCCTTGTATGTTTCTTGCTGTCAAAACTAACAAGAACATTACTGGAAGCATCCATCCTGTAGAAACAATTGATAGTTAATACACATTTTTACCTCTACTTTTGATCTGTTGGCCACTAAGAGACCCCAGACACTTGCAGGATTCTCCAACATGCCAATTCATCATAACAGGATGACACTACATTTCCACTTCAATAACAATAAATTATTTTAAAGATCAACAACCATCTCAACTAAATGTCAGATTCAATTTCTGAAACTATGAACTGATTGGTTTGTTGATATCATTCATGGGCATATTTGCATGTTCATCTATAAGATGTAGGTGTTACCCTTGGAAGGACTCATTGTTGGGTCACTTGTGGACACAAATACGAGACACTCGTGTCCCACGACGCAAGGTTTATAGATAATGCATAAAATCTTAATTTATGTGAATGGGAAATAACTCTTTTTTCAGTAATGCCAATTTAGAGGCTTCTGCATTTTTTTTCTAATGTAAGAGACTATTTATTCTCACACCATTAGTAGTCCTTGTGAATTCAAGTAGCAGATCAATTTTTCTATAACAGAGTAGGAAACACCAAATACTCTCGAATGCTGATATCTAATGAGGCAGGGCAGTAAAGAGCATCCGGCGACAAATTTCCTCAGCAAGAGAGTTTTCATCTTTGTAGTACGGGGACAGTTTGGCACAAGCATCCCATCTTGATCCTCCCTTTCTTTCTCGACTTTATTTGTTCTGCTTCTATCTTATGGCTTCTTATTTGCAGCTATGCCACTCTTTCACCATCATCTCACTATAAAAACCCATGATGCATTGGCATTGATGCAAGAGACACAATGCATGTATTGTTATGAATAGAGGATATATGGTAAATCTTAAAGATCCTAAGATAATGGTTACGATTTTAGATGCTTGCTCGGTTGGCTTTGAACTTGGGTTGCTTTAATACCATCTTAAATCTACTACTGCACCAAAAACTCTCGAGTTTAGGTGAAGGTTGAGGTAAATTTGTCTATCGATGTATGTATGTTTGTCTAATCATCACCTATTCTAAATAATCATATGGATGGATGTATGTATGTATGCAGGTATGCATACTTGTATGAATGTAAGTTGCAAATTTATAAATATAAATCAAATTTATTTTTATTCAACTCTTAAGAATATGGTCAAATTTGGTCATCCTAGTCATCACAAATTCTAAATAATCATTTGTTTGTTCCCTCACTTTCAGATGTAATACACATAATTATAGTCACATTTGGAAGAAGCTTTGCAATCGTCTCAAAATAAAATATATATATAAAAGAAACCCATCAAATTAGATTCTAGTGGTCCAACCTATTAAAAGGAAATGGGTCAAATTAGAATCTCAATTTAATTAGGATTTTGGCAAAAGAAAAGATATCAAAATTTGATGTAATTTTCTTGATATTTAGGAATTTATTAGAGGAAGCTCATGATATTTAGGAACACTTATTTCTCTTGTCTTCTCTCGTATAGAAATTAGTTAACAAACCAATAATAAATCAGTAATATAAACTTACAATTTATCCCAAGGGGATGTTATTTCTTAGAGAAAAATGTGTTTAACCCCCTGTGTATTTTACACTGTGACCCCCTTTGACCAAGTTCAACGCATGACTAGCTCCTTACCCTCACAAAAAGGCAATATGAGGTACAAAGTATTTTCGTTATTGTCACGCCCCGCTTCCCAAAATACACAAAATTAGGTACGTAATAAGAGTCGGCAACATATTTTCAATTAAAATACGCTAAGTCTCAATGTATTAAATCAAAATATAAAGTTCACAATTTATTCTAGCATTCAAAAGTAAGTACAATAATGTCTTGAAAGTTTACTTAAAATAAGCATAACAATAATAAAGCTAAAAATACTAAAGTCCTCACGAACTGAACTGCGGATGATCTACTGGAGATCTGCAACGCGCTCAAAATACTCCTAGTCTTGCAATGTTCTAAGATCTGGATTTGAGCATAGCAAACTCAGGGTCGTCAATAAGCGACCTAGTGAGTGGTAAAATAAAAAGGGAAGATGCACATACATGTAACGTATAAACATATGGAAAGAAAATATACATGATAAGAGTGCAATAACATGCCAACAATAAATGAATAGTAACTAGGCCAGTCAGTGATATAATCAAGGGTACCTCAGGTCATGAGTATAATCAATGTCTATAATAACATGCAAGTCAGATGTCAAGTTCAGTTTGTAATATCAATGTAAGAATTCAGTTTTCATTATTAATTATGTCAGCGAACACCAATTGCCACATGTAACAGACGCATCCCATACTACGCCTATTACACGTGCCAATCGAGATCCTCAGTTATTGAAACTGATCGGTTGGAGACATTGTCTGTGTTTTAGGTGCGTCCCATGCATACCTGGGACCATGGCTCAGACTCCTGACGCTGAATCAGGACCTACCGCAAGGTAATCAGGAACATGTATAAAAGGAACAGGTACATGTATAACATGTATAACAGGAACAGGAAACAGGACGGGGTGTCAGTCACCCCACGGGAACCCTACAGTGGAACCCTCTTTCGACTGCGCAACCTAAATCCTAGGTCCACCCAAAATATAGACGTTGTCTCCTTCATCAATCTTCCCAATCCCAGTGTAAGTTATTTAATTTAGTTGTCAAGATTACTAATGTACATGTTACTTAAATCTACTGGGATAACTCGATAATGATAACAGTAACAACATAGCAGTGAAATCGTGATACACGTATAACAGGATATATATATCGGTGAACATGATAAACAGGACGAGGTTGTTACCGTCTAACAATATTTTTCTCAGTAGTTAGATAACATGAACATGATGGTCATAAATGTCATTCAGGTGAGTCTTAGTGGTAAAATCCTAACCGATGTCATGTAGTGATCTTGAAGGTTCATTATCAGTAACGAATGTACTTAATTGCATACAGAAATACATAAATATGCTACGAATAATGCATGTAGGTAATTCATGAAATTATAAGATTTCTAAATACTAGCACATTAGTTTAAACAACATAATTAGATAACTAGATAAAATCCTTCATCACAAGAATTCTTGTTAGCTGAAGGAGGAAAAAAAGCACTCACCTGAGGTAGATCTCGATGCAAAGCACTGAAAATCCTAGAATCCCGGAAAATCTACACAAATTATTTCAATAGAAATTGTTAGGATCTTTTATTTATTTAATCTTGATTAATTAGCTTAAGATTGGGGATATGATCTTTTAAATTACATGAAATTAATAAGTTTAATTTATCAAATTTTAAATTCTCATTTGTTGGGTTTTTTTAAAAACTTTTTAACATTAAATTTCATAATGGGTTCAAATTTACCATTTAATAAAACTGACTTTAAAGGGGTAATTTGATTTAATTTATGTTGCTATTCTTCTTAAAATTTTATCATAAAAAGTAGAAGTAGTGTAGATTGTGATTTATTTTTTCTGATATTTTTAACTATTTTTTTTATATGCATTCTTCTTTCTTTCTTTTCTTTTTTTTAATAACTCTAATAGCCCAAGCCCAGGCCCATGTCCAGGCCCGGTCTGAACCAGGCCAGGCCCAGGCCTAGTCTGGAATCCCTTTTTTCTCTATTTTTTTCTTTCTTTTTTTTTTTAAGCACAGGCCAGGCCTGTGCTGCCAGGCCCAGGCCCGACCAGTCTCAGGCCGGACCAGGCCAGCCCCAGGCCTGGTCCGGGATTTTTGCTCCTTTTTTTCTTTTTTTTTTAAAACAGGGCCCGAAGGCCCTGTCTGTTTGCAGCTGGCCTGGCCCAGCCTGCCAGGCTAGGCCCGGGTCAGGCTAGCTAGGCTGCACATACCGGCTACTGGTCTGTGCAGCAGGGCATTTTTCTGTTTTTTTTTTGGTGATGAAGTAATTCCTGAAAGGGGAGATCTAAGCATGGTACTTCAATTTAATTTTAATTTTTTAATTCATACAAATTTTATTCTTTTTATTATTATTGGATGGGTTTTCAATTTCGTAAAAGGGGGATTTTAAAATCATGAGATGTTATCAAATTTTAATTCATATAAATTGATTTAGATATAGGGGAGATCTAGGTTCATAACAAAATAGAATCTTAATCATGCTATTTCAATCAAATATTTTAATTCATAAAAATTAAATTTTACTTACTTGAGTTGTTCCTCCTTGCTTTCTCCTCAATCCCTGTACTTCGAAGCCCTATTGTTCACGATCCGTTTGAGGAGAAGAAAGAGATGGAAGTGAGAAAATTTTAGATTAGGGTTTTCTCTTGAGATAGAAGAGAAAGAAGGTTTGGGTCTTTATATGATTATAAGAGATTTTTGGAACCTGAATCCTAATTAGGTTAGATTACTTAATTTAGCAATTTAGATAAGAATGGAAGGTTACAGAAAAATCTCAAAGAGATTTGATTTAGGTTTGAAATTATAGATTGTCTAACTTATTATATTCAAATTTAATTTCAAGTGCTTTTAGATTACACGCCAATGTGGCATAATGGTTAACTCTCTCCTCTCCCTTGTTGGGGACCTGAGTTCAATCCCCAGTGTTAGCATATAAGTTACCTTTTTTTAATATATTATTATTAATATTATTATTATTGGGTAAAAACTCACATAGTGTATTACAATCTACCCACCTAATAAGAAAATTTCGTCCTCGAAATTTAAATTAATTGGAGAAAGAAATATATACCTAATCATCACGGAAAAGGTAGGGATAGCTATCGCGGATGACATCTTCCCGCTCCCATGTTGCTTCTCCTGGAGGTCGATTGCCCTAAAATACTAGAACAAGTGGAATGTTCTGCTTCTTCAATTACTTGGTGGTCCGGTCTAGAATCACCATAGGCCTCTCAGTATAGGATAGGTCCGGCTGAAGTTCCAACTCAGAATGATCCACCACATGACTGTCATCAACCACATAACTGTCATCTCGAATATATCTTCTCAGCTAAGAAACATGGAAGACATCATGCACGCCATCTAAAGATGGGGCAACGCTAGCCTATAAGCCACCGCTCCCACTTGCTCCAAAATCTCAAAGGTCCTATAAACCTGGGACTCAGCTTCCCTCTATTGCCGAACATGATTACTCCCCTCGCTAGTGATATCTTTAAGAATACTTTATCTCCAATCTCTAACTCTAGTGGCCTTCTGTCCAAATCTGCCCATTTCTTCTATCTATCCTGAGCTGCCTTGAGGCGCTCTCGGATAATCTTAACTTTCTCCACTGTCTGAGTTATAATCTCCGGTCCCAGTAGTCTCTGGTCACTAATATCATCCCAGCACAAAGGAGATCTGCATTTCCTTCCATACAAAGCTTCAAAAGGCGCCATCTTGATACTAGCCTGGTAGCTATTGTTATAAGCAAACTCTTGTTGGCCCAAAGGCCCATCACTCTAGTTTTGATGATGATCAACTCAAGTAGTTATAGTACTAATGATCTTGTGTTTAATTAGTGACAGATTTATGATCAAGATCTTAGTAGGTGCATAGCTTCAACAAAGGATTTGAAGTCAAGTTTTGGAGCTAGCACGGTTGATTCAAGAGCTTGTGCATCAAGACCACATCAAGTACTCAAGAGAAGTCTAGCTCTATGGATCGTGTTTGGACCAAGTCAAGAAGATGAGAAGGCTTCAAGAAGATGAAGACTTGTGTCTAGGTTTGTTTTTAGTAAGATTTTATTTTTAGATAAAACGTAAAGGATAGAATAGTTGGTGGATTGCTCAAGAATCATTTACACACACACTCTTGATAGTTTTGTTTTTACAAAAGATTTTCTATTTTACAAAATATCATTTTGTTTTTTTGGTATTCAAGTTTACATGTTTTATCCAAAATCATGTTTAGTGCTTAATGTCAAAAACATTGATATTTCACCATGTTTGTGTAGTGGATCATATCCATACACTCTATGCTTTCAAAGTTATTTAAATATCTTGTTTTTGTATTTGGTGAAGTTTTGGAAAAACAAGTTTGAAAAATCAAGTTGGAAAAATACTGTTTTTCATTTGAACCAATTTTTTCATATTACAAAAATAGTCCAAATCATTTGTAACATGCCTTGATTTGTGCAAGCATGTTTGTTTATCAATGTATATTGGTAAAACTATTTTTGTAGATTTTTTAGTATTTTATGGGATTTTATTTCAATCAAAAAGACCAAGTTTTTAATCCCTTGACAATATTTCCTGGCTTCAGCCGGTCGACCGGGACGGCCGGCCGCAGCTTGAAGTCAGCCGACCGTCACGGTCGACCGACGTGCACAGACGTGCACGCCAGTTCTTACAGGAGGCCGGTCGACCGACCCGGTCGACCGTCCAGGGAGCTCTGCTCTCTGGAAAGGCCCCGGCCGACCGGGCGGTCTACCAGAAAGAGAGACTTGCTCTCTGTATCCTGGCCTCGGTCGACCGACCGGTCGACCGATGGCACAACGGTCTGAAATATGACCGTTGGCCGGTCGACCGGGCGGACTACCGATAGTTCTGTCAGGCCTCCAACGGCTAGTTTTTCCAGCCCTATAAAATGGGGCATTTGGGGATGTTTTGATTAAGATTTTTGGAGACTTTTAAAGTCAGTTTTCCTACTCTTTAAGAGGTTTTTCTCCACAAAATTTAGAGCCAATACTTCCAATTAAAAGGAGAGTTTATCAAGAGTGTTTTAAAAGAGATTTCTTGAGTTTTCCTCCACCATTCTCATCCTTGTTTTTCTCACACAATACTTGAGCTATCCATTGCTTTATCTATCCTATAGGGAGTTTGTTGTGAGAAGATTTTAGGTGATCAAGTGTTGTGATCACCAAAGTTCTACTTTGCTCTTTAGGAGGTGGACGTGTGTGTTCACATTGTTTCGGGTCCTAGTGGTGACTCGGTGTTTCGAGTTCGGGTGCGAACTCTTTGTTTGAGATGCGGCCTCGGCGAGCCGGTGGGCTTGCGGTGTGTACGGACTAGGGAGTCCGAGAGCTTGTAGGTGTTGCGGCACCGAGTGATCCGGTGGGATCGATTATTGTGGAAATCCTTCGTGTGTCGAAGGCGGGATGTAGAGCAAGTGTGCTCGAACCTCGAAACAAATCCTTTGTGTTTGCGATTGCTCACTCTCTCTCTCTCTCTTTGTCTTTTGTTTATATCTTGCATACTATTATTGTGCTTATCCTTACATGCTTGATATTCATATTGTGCTTATTGTTATACTTGCTTGGAGATTGTTTGCTAATACTTGTATTCAACCAAGAGAGCCAACGCGGCACCTCAACCCTATCTAGGGGAATCTAGAGGAGTTAGTCCAGAGCCCTTCACGGAAAATTCGGCTACACTCTTGTGTTATACGTGGTGTTTAGCTTAAGAGTTTAGTTTAGGTCATAATAGTTTTTAATTCCACATTATTTGGCATTAAGTGACCATTAGATTAGCCATCACCTATTCACCCCCCTCTAGGTGATCCTACAATTCGTATCAGAGCCAAGTGCTCTGAATTTGGGTCTTACAATCTAGAGTTAAAGATCCTCATTTTTAGGCTAATCACATTATTTGTACACACACCATGGATTTCATGTCACCACCCATGTTTGACATTCTTAACATCCAAATTTGGAAGGTTAAGATTGAAAAACACCTAGAGGGGGGGGGGGGTGAATAGGTGTAATTGCTAATCTAACAATCTTTTTAAAACTAAGATGGATGAATGATGCAACGATCTCTCAAAATAAGACTAAGAGCCGAATACCCCGTGAGAGGTTCTGAACTCCTTCCTCCTGATTCCCCTTGAATGGGTTAGAGGTGCGCAATGCAACCTTGTTGTATGAGAATTGATCGAACAAAGAATGAATAATATGCAATGATGAGATTCACACAAGATATATCACAAGTATCGCAAACTAGAGGCAATAACACAAGGTAAGAAAACTAGATCTCAAGCAAGTAATTTAAAGCAATAGAGTGCAATTGAAAGTAAAGCGAAATAGAGAGCAAGAGTAAAAGACAATCGCAAAAACAAGTATTTGTTTCGAGGTTCGAGCCACCGCTCTACTCCCCGCCTTCACCTCCGTGAAGGGTTTCCACTATCCACCGAGGACTATTATAACGGTCTACCGAAGACCGAGCACCGAGCTCCACCAAGTACAATAACCTCTACCGAAGAGGTGTCTCCACAAGAACAAGAAGAGGAACAAGTAACAAAAGTGATCACAACAAGATCACTAAACTCTTTTACAAACTCTCACTCTTTTACAACTTCCTTATAGGATGAGTAAGGGATTTTGGCTCTAAGAAGTGTAGTGAGAAAACTCAGTTGTAGAGATGATTTTGCTGGAGAACACAACTGAAAACAAGCTCAAGAAAGAGTTGAAAATGAAGAGCTTAAACACTTTTCTTCTCTTTTGAAAACTATGAAAACTTGAGGATTTTTCTTGGTGTTTGTAAGAGACTCTTCTCCTCTATTTATAGGGAGAGAAATAGGTTTAAAACATTTATTTTAATCTTATTTGACCTGAAAAAGTTCTCTAAACCTTCAGAAAAAGCCTGCTAAAATAGATCAATAAAACAGATTTCAGAATTGCACACAAAAGAGGAAAGAGCCGTTGGGCTTTTGCAGGCTTGGCGGTCGACCGGGCCGGTCGGCCGCCAGCTCAGCTGGCAAAGAGCCGTGGCTCGGGTCGACCGTCCTCTAAAAGAAAACACATTTTTCTTCGGGCGGTCGACCGGGGCGGTCGACCCAGAAAACCCGAGAGCAACTGCTTACAGTCGGTCGACCCGGGCGGTCGGCCGACAGACGTGCACAAACGTGCACGTCCTGGTACAGGCGCCGGTCGACCGGGCCGGTCGGCCGGTCGCCTGAAACAGAAAAACAACAGCAGGACCTGGAATTTTTTTTTGTTTTAAAATATTTTGAAGTAAAGAGTATCTAAGTATCATGATGAAAAGAGTATACATGATTTAAAAAGATATATGTCTTTGTAAAACTTGGAGTCATGTATATTTGTTAAGTCATGAGAAAAACTTAGAAAAACTTTAACTTGAAAACTTGTATTAAAAATGTGGTGTATCCTAGAGCCAATTTTCAAAACTCAAACATTAACAACTATTTCTTACATTGGTTCTAAGTACTACAAGTGCTTCAAGAGGGCTTTCCACCATTATCTTCATAACTTGATTCTTGAGCCCAATTTGAGTTGACTTGAGTCCAAAATACTCTCCTTTAGGGAAGAACCCTTCTAGTTGAGTTAGAACCCTAAAACACACTTAAACAACAAACATTATTAGTACAAATAACTAATATGTTTTGTAATCATCAAAACACACTAAACACGGGTGATTGTAACCTTGGGCCAACAATCTCCCCCTTTTTGATGATGACAAAACATATAGGTTATTTAAAAAAAAATGGAAGAAGAGCTTGGAAAGCTCCCCCTAATAATGCTATGTATCAAGAATGGCTATGAGAAGCTAAATACATAAGGCATTGAAAACACATAGTTTTTGTCAAAAACTAAAAACTCAAAATACACCATAAACAAACAAAACCCTTTTTCTAGTTCTCCATGAACAAACAAAAAGCTTACTATTTCTCCCCCTTTTTGTCATACATCAAAAAGGGTTAAACAAAACAAACAAAATATTAAAGACAAATTTATCTTTAAGAATCCATAATGCAAACATTCAACTCAGCACAAATAAAGGAAAATCTAGCATAATCCAATGGTTTAGTAAAAATATCGGCAAGTTGAAAATCGGTAGAAACATAATCAATATCAATATCACCTTTCTCATAATGATCTCTAAGAAAGTGATATCTAATGTCAATGTGTTTGGTTTTACTATGTTGATTTGCATTCTTTGTCATGTGAATTGTACTAATATTATCACAAAATATTTTAACATGATCAAAGTGTAAATCATAGTCGAGGAGAGTATGTTTCATCCAAAGAACTTGTGCACAACAAGCTCCGGCTGCAACATACTCCGCCTCGGCGGTTGATAGGGCTACCGAATTTTACTTTTTGGAAGACCAAGATACAAGACAATTACCTAGGAATTGACATGTTCCACTTGTGCTCTTCCTATCTACCCTACAACCCGCATAGTCGGCATCCGAAAAACTCTTCATTTCAAATAATCCGGTTTTCGGATACCACAAACCCATTTCAATAGTGCCCTTAAGGTATTTAATAATGCGTTTTACCGCTACTAAATGAGACTCCTTAGGACATGATTGGAAACGAGCACAAAGACAAACGGAAAACATGATATCCGGCCTACTAGCCGTCAAATACAATAAACTACCAATCATGCTAGATAAAGCTTAATGTCTACACTTTTACCTTGTTCATCCTTGTCAAGCTTGGTAGTTGTTGCCATGGGAGTTTTGCTCACTCTAGCGCCATCAAGTCCGAATCTCTTGATGAGTTCCTTTGTGTACTTGGCTTGATTGATGAAGATCCCATCCTTCCTTTGCTTGATTTGGAGTCCAAGGAAATAGTTGAGTTCCCCCATCATAGACATTTCAAATTCATCCTTCATGCATGATTCAAAAGCTTGGCAAAGAGATTCATTAGTAGAACCAAAAATAATATCATCTACATAAATTTGCACAATAAGAATATCATTTTCCACATGTTTTGTAAATAAAGTTGTGTCAATTTTACCTTTCTTAAACCATTTGAAATTAAAAATGAGGAAAGTCTTTCATACCAAGCCCTAGGGGCTTGTTTTAAACCATAAAGAGCTTTATCTAATTTAAACACAAAATCTGGATGTGTAGGATCAACAAACCCGGGGGGTTGTTCAACATACACCTCCTCTTCAATAAAACCATTTAGAAAAGCACTTTTGACATCCATTTGAAACAATTTAAAATCTTTATATGAGGTAAATGCTAGTGTCATACGTATGGCTTCAAGCCGTGCTACGGGTGCAAAGGTTTCTTCAAAATCGATCCTTCGATTTGAGTGTAACCTTGGGCAACTAACCTAGCTTTATTCCTAACAACGTTACCGATTCATCCAACTTGTTCTTAAAGATCCACTTAGTACCAATTGTTGGTCTATCGTGGGGCCTAGGAACAAGGTGCCAAACTTGGTTGCGCTCAAATGATTGAGCTCCTCTTGCATGGCTAGCAACCAATATGAATCGGCCTCGGCTTCGAGGACGTTCTTGGGTTCAACATGAGAAATAAATGCATAATGTCCACAAAAATCATGAAGTTTAGAGCGAGTGGTTACCCCTTTAGATACATCACCTATGACGAGGTCCTTTGGATGATGAGGATTGTATCTCCAATCCTTTGGAAGTTGTTGAGTAGGCTCCACTTCAATTGATTGAATTTCATTTCCTTGAGCCTCTTCTACTTTAGCTTCACTTCCTTCATCATCCTTTGGCTTGTCTCCCATAGTAGGTGTATCCTCCAAAGTCACTTTCTCCAAGCCTTCATCCAATGCATCTATTTCTACAACATTCTTAACAAACAAGTTAGATTCTTCAAACTTAACATGTATAGATTCCTCAATAGTCAAGGATGATCTATTGAAGATTCTATAAGCCTTACTAGTATTAGAATAACCCACAAAAATTGCCTCATAAGATCTAGCATCAAATTTTCCAAAATTATCTTTTGTATTTAAAATAAAACATTTGCATCCAAAAACCTTAAAATATGAAACATTTGGTTTTCTAGAAAAGTACATTTCAAAAGAAGTTTTTGAAGTATTTTTACACAAGAAAACACAATTTGATATATAGCATGATGTATTAATGGCCTCGGCCCACAAATAATGTGGTAGACCATATTCACTTAGCATTGTCCTAGCCATTTCTTGTAAAGTTCGATTTTTCCGTTCAACTACTCCATTTTGTTGTGGAGTTCTAGGACAAGAAAGTTCATGCTTAATTTCATGTTCTTCACAAAAAGTGGTAAAGGGTAGGTTAATGAACTTACCTCCTCTATCACTTCTTATTCTTAAAATTGAAGTATCTTTTTCCTTTTCAACTCTTTTCTTAAAGGCTTGAAAATGTGAAAAGGCTTGATTTTTGTGTTCAAGAAAGAAACCCAAGTAAAACGGGAAAAGTCATCAACCAAAACAAATGCAAACCGATTCCCACTTAGACTTTTGGTTTGAGAAGGACCAAATAAATCCATATGGATCAACTCCAAAAGACGTGATGTCATGATATCCTTAATTGACTTGAAAGAAGACTTAGTTTGTTTCCCAAATTGACATGCATCACAAACTCGGTCCTTTTCAAAATTCAAAGAAGGAATACCTTTCACCATTTCCTTTGTGTTTAACCTAGATATATGGTCAAATGAAATGTGGCCTAATCTTCTATGCCACAACCAAGAGTCATCATTAAGGGCTTTCAAACAAGTAATATTGCAAGACAAGTTAGACAAGTCAATCATGTACATATTGTTATCACGAAAACCGAAAAATATACATGTATTAGATTGTCTATCAAAAACTCTACAAGCTATGTTATCAAAAACAACTTCAAAACCTTTATCACAAAGTTGACTAATACTCAAGAGATTATGCTTGAGTCCATCAACTAAAACAACATTTTCTATTAAAGGGGATGAACCAAGTTTAACATTACCAGTACCGATGATTTTACCCTTGGCATCATCTTCGAAGGTGACGGTGCCACCTTCATGGTATCTTGATAGGGTTGCAAAGTTGTTGATGTCCCAAGTCATGTGCCTTGAGCAACCACTATCAAGATACCACAATCCTCTACGTCTTTGGGCCTTGGATGGTACCTACATCATTTAGCAAAATAGTTGACTTTGGTACCCAAATTTTCTTGGGTCCTTAAAAGTTAGTGTTGCGAACCGAAACATTATGATGAGATGCACTTAGTCTATCATAACAAAAATTAGCTAAGTGTCCTTTACGGCCACAATAAGAACATGAATACACTTTATCATACATGAATGCATGATGTGAGTGTGAAGTGTGAGCATGTTTTGGGGGTTTGCCACGATGTATAGGTTGTGTGGTATGAACATGAGCATGATAATCATTTTTCTTTGGGGCTTGTTTCTTAGGAAACATAGCCTCAATCTTCTTCTTATTAAACTCACAATTTTTTAAAACAATTCCTAATGAGTCTATTCTTTCTTTAAGCATGGTAATCTCATTAGAATCAACTAGTGGGGACTTGCCTTTACAAGAAATCTTATACTTGTCAAAATCTTTTTGGGTGAAAACAAGAGTGAAAAATAATTCATCTTTTTCTTTAGAAAGAGTAAAAACCTGATGAGTAAGAGATTCATTTTCCTTTTTCATTTTTAAATACCTTTTCTTAAGAAAATCATAGTTATGTGACAGTTCTACAAATGCCTCTCCTAACTCATCCATGGAAAGTTCATCATTAATAGAAGAAGTGTTAGGGGTTACCTTACTTGTGCCTTCATTAGCCATGAAGCACATGTTTGCGGTGTCAACCTCCTCCTCGGATTCGCTCTCGGAATCCCACGTAGCCTTCAACGCTTTCTTCTTGTGAATCTTCTTTGAGGTGGAGGGCTTCACTTTATCCGGGCACTCCGCAACAATGTGACCGGGTCTCTTGCAATTAAAACAAACAATCTTCCTCTCTTCTTGCCATCTCCTTCTTCCTTAGAATTTAGCCTTATTGTATATCCTCCGAACATTCTTTACAAGAAGTGAGAGCTCTTCGTCATCTTCTTCTTCATCGTCTTCGTCGGAGTGTGAGGATTGGCTTTTGAAGGCTATTGTCTTCTTCTTGGAAGGAGCCATTTCTTCCCTTACCTTTCTCTCCATCTCATGGGTTTTGAGGTTCCCAATGAGACTAATTAGCTCCATCTCCTCCTTGTCATTGAGTTCCTTCAAGGTAGTTGCTTTTACTTCCCATGAAGGAGGAAGAGCCTGGATGATCTTTCTTACTCTTTGATCGTTGTCGATAGCATCACCTAGAGAAGAAAGTCCATTAGTGATCTTTGTAAATCTTGTAACCATATCATCTATGGTTTCATTTTCTTGCATGCAAAAGTTCTCATATTGGGACCGAAGAAGGTCTATCTTAGCCCTCTTCACTTGTGAGGTCCCTTCATGTGTAACTAGGAAATGTGTCCAAATTTCATATGCGGACTTGCAATGAATAACTCTAGCTATATCATCAACATTAAGGGCTTGAAGGAGTGCATAATGAGCCCTAGCATTGGCATCAAATTCCTTAGTCTCAATTTCGGTTCAAGTGAATTCATCACCGGGGGGTGCACTAAAGGGTTTGGTCACGACCTTTGCAACTCGACTTCCTATAGATTGCAAGAAAACGGTCATCTTAACCTTCCATATGGGAAAGTTAAGTCCATCAAACTTAGGGGGTGTCTTAATACCATCGGCCATTTTTACTAAGTGAGAGTGTATGAAAAAAGAATGAAGTGATTAGCAAAATTAGGATCTCTCTAAGGTTGTTAAGCCAAGTTCCTAGAGTTCAAGCTCTGATACCAATTGAAAAACACCTAGAGGGGGGGTGAATAGGTGTAATTGCTAATCTAACAATCTTTTTAAAACTAAGATGGATGAATGATGCAACGATCTCTCAAAACAAGACTAAGAGCCGAATATCCCGTGAGAGGTTCTGAACTCCTTCCCTGATTCCCCTTGAATGGGTTAGAGGTGCGCAATGCAACCTTGTTGTATGAGAATTGATCGAACAAAGAATGAATAATATGCAATGATGAGATTCACACAAGATATATCACAAGTATCACAAACTAGAGGCAATAACACAAGGTAAGAAAACTAGATCTCAAGCAAGTAATTTAAAGCAATAGAGTGCAATTGAAAGTAAAGCGAAATAGAGAGCAAGAGCAAAAGATAATCGCAAACACAAGTATTTATTTCGAGGTTCGAGCCACGCTCTACTCCCCGCCTTCACCTCCGTGAAGGGTTTCCACTATCCACCGAGGACGATTACAACGGTCTACCGAAGACCCGAGCACCGAGCTCCACAAAGTACAATAACCTCTACCGAAGAGGTGTCTCCACAAGAACAAGAAGAGGAATAAGTAACAAAAGTGATCACAACAAGATCACTAAACTCTTTTACAAACTCTCACTCTTTTACAACTTCCTTATAGGATGAGTAAGGGATTTTTGGCTCTAAGAAGTGTAGTGAGAAAACTCAGTTGTAGAGATAATTTTTTGCTGGAGAACACAACTGAAAACAAGCTCAAGAAAGAGTTGGAAATGAAGAGCTTAAACACTTTTCTTCTCTTTTGAAAACTATGAAAACTTGAGGATTTTTCTTGGTGTTTTGTAAGAGACTCTTCTCCTCTATTTATAGGGAGAGAAATAGGTTAAAAATAATTTATTTTAATCTTATTTGACCTGAAAAAGTTCTCTAAAACCTCAGAAAAAGCCTGCTAAAACAGATCAATAAAACAGATTTCAAAATTGCACAAAAGAGGAAAGAGCCGTTGGGCTTTTGCAGGCTTGGCGGTCGACCGGGCCGGTCGGCCGCCAGCTCAGCTGGCAAAGAGCCGTTGGCTCGGGTCGACCGGTCGGGTCGACCGTCCTCTAAAAGAAAACACATTTTTCTTCGGGCGGTCGACCGGGGCGGTCGACCCAGAAAACCCGAGAGCAACTGCTTACAGTCGGTCGAGCCCGGGCGGTCGACCGACAGACGTGCACAAACGTGCACGTCCTGGTACAGGCGCCGGTCGACCGGGCCGGTCGGCCGGTCTTGCCTGAAAAAGAAAAACAGCAGCAGGACCTGGAATTTTTTTTTAAAAAATATTTTGAAGTAAAGAGTATCTAAGTATCATGATGAAAAGAGTATACATGATTTAAAAAGATATATGTCTTTGTAAAACTTGGATCATGTATATTTGTTAAGTCATGAGAAAAACTTAGAAAAACTTTAACTTGAAAACTTGTATTAAAAATGTGTGTGTGTATCTAGAGCCAATTTCCAAAACTCAAACATTAACAACCTATTTCTTACATTGGTTCTAAGTACTACAAGTGCTTCAAGAGGGCTTTCCACCATATGATCTTCATAACTTGATTCTTGAGCCCAATTTGAGTTGACTTGAGTCCAAAATACTCTCCTTTAGGGAAGAACCTTCTAGTTGAGTTAGAACCCTAAAACACACTTAAACAACAAACATTATTAGTACAAATAACTAATATGTTTTGTAATCATCAAAACACACTAAACACGGGTGATTGTAACCTTGGGCCAACAAAGATGTCTATGTACCTCAAAGCCCTAGGCATTCATGTTTATCTTGCTACCACTAATTATTATTGTTTAAATGGCAAGAATATTGAGGCTAATGCAAAGGCCATTCATGCTTTAAAGTCTACCCTAAATGATGATTATTTATCTAGGGTTGCTAATGTTGATTCGGCTTTTGTAGTTTGGAACACCCTAACCTCCCTTGGCGAAAAGGATCTATATTATGCCGGGAGCGATTCGGATGTTGGAAGTGACGTCTCCAACAAGTGCTATATGGTCCAAGGGGATAACCCCCTTCAGGTAACTACCGAATCTGAGGTAGATGAAAATGTCATGTCATATGATGAGTTTGCTTATTTTTGTCAACAATTACTTGAAAAATATGACATGCTAAGAAAAGATATAAAAATTTGAAAAAGAATTTTGATAGCATGCTAAAAGAAAATGATTCATTTAGAAATAAGGTTGCATGCATTGAAAAAGAAAATGAGATTTTGAAAAATGAAAATGTTTCCTTCCAAATTGAATAATCTTTGTGAAGGAAATATGTTTTTGAAAAATGAAATTGCTTTGGTGGAAAAACAAAAGGAAGCTGCTTTTCAAGAAAACATGTCTTTGAAAAGAAAAATTTTTGAAAAAGAAAAGGAAAATGTTTCTCAAAAGAAAAAGAATATTGTTTTACAATCTCACCATGCTTTACATGCCACCATTGATAATAGTGAGATTAATGGTTTGAAAAATAAAATTAATTGTTTGAGCTCAACTTTGAGCAAATGTGCATTTAATCATTCTAGGTTGGAGTCTATATTTTCAAATAAACAAACTCCACACATTCATGCACATCATCATCATGCATATGCTTATGTTGCACGTCATGATCACACTCACACACATAAGGATCCTAAGGTGTACAAATGTACACATTGTGTCCGCAAAGGCCATTTAGCAAAATTTTGTTTTGATAAGATGTATCATTTAAATTTGCTCATGAAAATGTTTGGGTGCTTACAAAGCTAACCCCCAAGGACCCAAAAGAAAATGGGTACCAAAACCCCACCTTGTGTTTTTGATGTAGGTGAGGGCTCTCACATGACGTGAGAGGGATGGTGCCTTGATGGTGGATGCACATGGACGTGATGGACACATATATAGATGTATGCTATCAAGGAGTTTTGGCGGAAAGGCCACCATGTTTGGAGTTTGGAACATAGTTCCTTAGTTGGTAACTATTTCTAAACTCTTAGTTTATATACATGCTTATTCATTTTTGACATCATATAGCATGTTCATGTTTTTGTGCTTCATGTGGTAAATACTAGTTTAATGTAGTTTTTATCAAAACTTAGATTATACTTGTACAAGTAGTGGCAACAAATTGATTCATATATGTTTGCACTTCATGCTCATTTGTACCCACTATATGCACATGTATAGCTTAGTTTTGATGATTTCTCATTTACACTTGTTTTGCCAATTTTCGTGTTTTTACTTCATGTATATGCATTTTTATTCAAATCTAATAAATATACATGTATATCCTTTTTGAGTCTCTTGCCTTTATCTACTATTAATAAACTCGTTTTATGTTTGGGATATGTATGCATATTGTTAGATTTAGATAAATCATACATATACCTAGAAGTTTATTGTTTTTAATGAAAAATAAATTTTCATGTTTTGTTTGATAAAATAAAATGAATAATTTGTTTGATCATTTGAGCTTCCTTGACTATTTTCATGAAAATGCTATATACATGATTCTTGTACACTTATACTTCATTTGTTTTGTCATGACTTTGATTCATGAACACTTTTATGAGCTTAATCGATTTTGAGTGTCATCTCTTATGTATTTGGTATGATTCATGAAATACATATGATTGGTTTCATGTTTTTGAAGGATCTTAACTAGTTTTTCAAAAATTAATTTAACTAGTTATTTATTCTTCAATGTTTATGAGATATACACATGATCCTATTATTGTTTCAATTGGTATCATTGAATCGTTTCAATTGGTATCAATTTGACTCTATTTGTGTATATACTCATATTTTATTTTCTATATATGTATGTATAAATTTCATTTGGTATACTCATTTTTCATACGTATATATGACTATTTGTGCTTAAGTTAAAATTGATTTACATATTTAAAGCACAAAGTTGTTTATGATAAGAAAATAAAAATTTTTTAAGAAAAATTCTCAAGATTTGTTTTATTGAGAAAATTCAAAATTTTGTTTTATAAGAAAAATCAAAATTTTTTTAATTTGTATTGCCTATATGCAAGGAGAGCTTAACATCTATTCTACATATAGATTCACGTTGAGTGTATTGTATATTGAGGAGCTTGACAACTCTTCTTTATGTGGTACACGTGTGTAGGGGGAGCTTCACATCTCCTCTTATGCATTACATATTATACGTTATGTGAATTAGGGCTTGTCATCCCTCTTTCATGTAATGTATATGTGTAGGGAAGTTACTTTACCGTCTTCCTCTTCATGATTGTATATCGCATATAATCTTTTATTGACTTATTGTTTACAACCCTTATTGGTCTCTTTGTTTATGACAAAAAGGGGGAAAATTTTTGATGATTTTATTTTTATTTTAACCCCTTTGTTGATGATTGACAAAAAGGGGAGAAGTATTTGAGATATATGCATGTTTTTCTTGCTTAAGGGGGGAAGTATTTGTTTTCCTTGCTTAAGGGGGAGTAGTTTTTATGTTTATGCATATATCTTTTGTTTTGCAAATAGGAGAAAAAGATTTTGTGATTTTGTTTTATGCTTGATTGGCATGTTTATCTCCTAGATTTGCATACTTGTTTATGAGCATACATTGCATATTTATTTATTTATTGTTATGCATGAGTTAAGGGGGAGCTTCTTTCAAGCTTTACTTTAATCCATGCATATATAACTTCATGAGTTTTGTCATCATCAAAAAGGGGGAGATTGTTGGCCCAAAGGCCCATCACTCTAGTTTTGATGATGATCAACTCATGTAGTTATAGTACTAATGATCTTGTGTTTAATTAGTGACAGATTTATGATCAAGATCTTAGTAGGTGCATAGCTTCAATAAAGGATTTGAAGTCAAGTTTTGGAGCTAGCACGGTTTGATTCAAGAGCTTGTGCATCAAGACCACATCAAGTACTCAAGAGAAGTCTAACTCTATGGATCGTGTTTGGACCAAGTCAAGAAGATGAGAAGGTTTCAAGTGAAGACTTCAAGAAGATGAAGACTTGTGTCTAGGTTTGTTTTTAATAAGATTTTATTTTAGATAAAATGTAAAGGATAGAATAGTTGGTGGATTGCTCAAGTATCATTTACACACACACACTCTTGATAGTTTTGTTTTTACAAAAGATTTTTATTTTACAAAATATCATTTTATTTTTTTGGTATTCAAGTTTACATGTTTTATCCAAAACCATGTTTAGTGCTAATGTCAAAAACATAGATATTTCACCATTTTGTATAGTGGATCATATCCATACACTCTATGCTTTCAAAGTTGTTTAAATTTCTTGTTTTTGTATTTGGTGAAGTTTTGGAAAAAACATGTTTTGAAAAAATCAAGTTTGGAAAAATACTGTTTTTCATTTGAACCAATTTTTCCATATTACAAAAATAGTCCAAATCATTTGTAACATGCCTTGATTTTGTGCAAGCATGTTTGTTTATCAAAGTATATTGGTAAAACTATTTTTGTAGATTTTTTAGTATTTATGGGATTTTATTTCAATCAAAAAGACCAAGTTTTTAATCCCTTGACAATATTTCCTGGCTTCAGCCGGTCGACCGGGATGGCCGACCGCAGCTTGAAGTCGGCCGACCGTCACGGTCGACCGACGTGCACAGACGTGCACGCCAGTTCTGGCAGGAGGCCGGTCAACCGACCCGGTCGACCGTCCAGGGAGCTCTGCTCTCTGGAAAAGCCCCGGCCGACGGGGCGGTCGACCGGACAGAGAGACTTGCTCTCGTATCCTGGCCTCGGTCGACCGACCGGTCGACCGATGGCACAACGGTCTGAAATATGACCGTTGGCCGGTCGACCGGGTGGACGACCGACAGTTCTGTCAGGCCTCCAACGGCTAGTTTTTCCAGCCCTATAAAATGGGGCATTTGGGGGCTGTTTTGATTAAGATTCTTGGAGACTTTTAGAGCCAGTTTTTCCTACTCTTTTAAGAGGTTTTTCTCCACAAAATTTAGAGCCAATACTTCCAATTAAAAGGAGAGTTTATCAAGAGTGTTTTAAAAGAGATTTCTTGAGTTTTCCTCCACCATTCTCATCCTTATTTTTCTCACACAACACTTGAGCTATCCATTGCTATATCTACCCTATAGGGAGTTTGTTGTGAGAGGATTTTAGGTGATCAAGTGCTGTGATCACCAAAGTTCTACTTTGCTCTTTGAGGAGGCGGACGTGTGTGTTCGCATTATTTCGGGTCGTAGTGGGGACTCGGTGTTTCGAGTTCGGGTGCGAACTCTTTGTTTGAGGTGCGGCCTCGGCGAGCCGGTGGGCTTGCGGTGTGTACGGACTAGGGAGTCCGAGAGCTTGTAGGTGTTGCGGCACCGAGTGATCTGGTGGGATCGATTATAGTGAAAATCCTTCGTGTGTCGAAGGCGGGGATGTAGAGCAAGTGTGCTCAAATCTCGAAACAAATCCCTTGTGTTTGCGATTGCTCACTCTCTCTCTCTCTTTGTCTTTTGTTTATATCTTGCATGCTATTATTGTGCTTATCCTTACATGCTTGATATTCATATTGTGCTTAATTGTTATACTTGCTTGGAGATTGTTTGCTAACACTTGTATTCAACCAAGAGAGCCAACGCGGCACCTAAACCCTTATCTAGGGGAATCTAGAGGAGTTAGTCCAGAGCCCTTCATGGGGAATTCGGCTACACTCTTGTATTATACGTGGTATTTAACTTAAGAGTTTAGTTTAGGTCATAATAGTTTTAATTCCGCATTATTTGACATTAAGTGACCATTAGATTAGTCATCACCTATTCACCCCCCCTCTAGGTGATCCTACAACTCTGCCAAATGCAGATGGTCTTCCCAAGACCCCTTGAAGTCTAGCATGCAAGCCCTCAACATGTCTTCGAGAATCTGTATCGTCCGCTCTGATTGCCCATCAGTCTGCGGATGGTATGCTGTGCTAAACTTCAAGCGTGTCCCCAAACTTTCCTGAAGACTCCTCCAAAAGTGAGACAGGAATCTAGTGTCTCTGTCGGATACTATGCTAACTGGCACGCCATGGAGTCTCACTACCTCCTGCATGTACTTCTCTACTAACAACTCGAAAGACTGACCCAGTTTGAAAGGAATGAAGTGCGCTGATCTCGTGAGACGATCCACTATGACCACACTGTATTATTTCCCTTCTGGCTGCGAGGTAAGGCAGTGACGAAGT
Source organism: Agave tequilana (assembly GCA_038442645.1). Classification (NCBI taxonomy): domain Eukaryota; kingdom Viridiplantae; phylum Streptophyta; class Magnoliopsida; order Asparagales; family Asparagaceae; genus Agave; species Agave tequilana. The sequence continues at coordinate 31,428 of JAVJIF010016726.1, read as the reverse complement.
CCATAGTAATATGCTCACACTTCCATTCCGGAATCGGTAGAGGTTGAAGTAGTCCAGCTGTTCTCTGATGTTCAGCCTTCACTTGTTGACACACCAAACACTTCACCACATACCGAGCAATCTCCCTTTTCATTCCATGCCACCAGAACTGCTGCTTCAGGTTTTGGTACATCTTCGTCCCCTGGATGTATGGAATAAGCTGAGCTATAGGCTTCAACTAACACTTATTGCCGAATCTCTCCCTTTGATACAGAAATTCTGTTGCTGAAACGGAGCATTCCATTCACATAGATCTGCATGTCTGACCTCAATCCAGCTTTCATTTGCTCCCTGAATTCCTGCAACTTTGGGTCTTTGCCCTGAGCTTCCTGATCTTCTCCAATAGGGTTGGTTGAATCTGCATAGCCATCAATTTGCAAGGAGATATTGCTCTTCGTATCACCATCAGGTCCATCCGTCTCATCTCCTCGAATAATTCCTTCTGTTGAGTGATCTGCATTGCCATAGAAGCTTCTGGCTTTCTGCCCAAGGCATCAGGTACTACATTGATCTTTTCAGGGTGATACTGTAGATCTATACATAGTCATCCATCAATTCTAACCATCTTCTTTGCCTCATGTTTAGCTCCTTTTGAGTGAAGATATACTTCAAACTCTTGTGATCAGTGTATATCAACACTTGATCTCCCAACAGACAGTGCCTCCAAATCTTTAAGGCAAAAATGACTACTGCAAGTTCTAGATCATGTGTAGGATAATTCTTCTCATGACGCTTAAGCTGTCTGGACGCATAAGCTATCACATGGCCATGCTGCATTAGCACACACCCCAAACCTCGCCCTGACGCGTCACTGTATATGACCATACCTCCAGTCCCGTTGGGCATCTTCAAGACTGGGGCCGTGATCAATCTATTCTTCAACTCTTCAAAAGCAGCAGCACACTCTGTAGTCCATACATACTTTACTTCCTTCTGAGTAAGCTTGGTTAGAGGCCCTGCAATCCTTGAGAAATCCTGCACAAACCTACGGTAATATCCAGCCAGTCCTAGAAAACTTCTGATTTCTGTCGCCGACTTCGGGACGGGCCAATCCTTTACTGTCTGAACCTTACCGAGATCCACCGTGATGCCTTCACCTGAAACAATATAACGTAGAAAAGCTACACTCTTAAGCCAGAATCACATTTGCTCAGTTTGGCGTAAAGCTTTTCCCGTTGAAGGGTCTGCAACACAATCCTCAAGTGCTCTGTATGTTCTTCTTCATCGTTAGAATAAATCAGGATATCATCTATGAATATTACTATAAATTTATCCATAAATGAAGAGAATACCCAATTCATCAAGTCCATAAAATTGCTGGGGCATTGGTCACTCCAAATGACATGACTAGGAACTCGTAATGACCATAACGAGTCCTAAAAGCCGTTTTTGGAATGTCTTCCTTCTTCACCTTCAGTTGATGATATCCAGAACGAAGGTCCAACTTTGAGAACACCTTAGCTCCACAAAGTTGGTCGAACCGGTCATCAATCCTGGGCAAAGGATATTTGTTCTTGACGGTGACCTTGTTCAATTCGCGATAGTCAATGCACATCCTCCTGCTGCCATCCTTCTTCTTCACCACCAACACCGGAGCTCCCAAGGTGAAATACTAGGTCTGATAAATCCTTTATCTGAGTACTCTTGTAACTGTTTCTTCAGCTCTGCAAGCTCTACAGGCGCCATCCGATACGGTGCCTTAGAGATTTGGGCCGTACCGGGAATGACATCTATGGAAAACTCTAGGACTCAATCTGGCGGCAATCCAGGTAGGTCTTCTGGGAATACATCTAAAAATTCTTCCACCACTGACTTCGGCATCTCCTCGACTTCTGTGATGACGCAATCTCCTTGATGCTTCTGTCTTGATGCCCTAGATTCCCCAACAAACTGAAACTCTGGTTGATGCGGAATTTAAAATATTACACTCTTATTCCGATAATCAATTACCGCATGATATTTACTAAGCCATATCATGCCCAAGATCACCTTGTATCCACCAGTATTTATCATCAACATGTCTGCACTAAACTCCCTTCCACAAATCACTACAGGACAAGATCTGCATAATCTACTAGTGGTATAATCCCATTTCCCGTACTAATCTCCCATGGAGTATCCATATCATAACAGGGTATAGAATGCTTCGTTACGAAACTAGTAGATATATAGCAATGTGAAGCACCAGAATCAAAAAGTGATATGACTGGAACTGAATAAACTAGAATGGCACCTGCCACCACCTCCTCTGATGCCTCTGCCTCTTCTACAGTCAGATTGAAAGCCTGGCCTCTCCCATGACCTGCTCCTGCCCTCCCCTGGGATTGTCTGTACATCTATCGTTGTGGAGGCAATGGAACACCTCTTGCAGGTACTGGATTCCTCTTGGCTGCTTCTGATGCTGGAGCAACGGGCACGATAACTCCTCTGCCCTTGGACGGGCAGTTCACTAGCTAATGATCTCTAGCTCCACAAGCCAAGCATAGTTTGTTCGCCCTTCTTCACTCCCCTCGATGATGCCCTGGCAGCTGACAAATCCGCAAACAATTGTCCGCGGAGAAGAAGTAAACTGTTGCTTGTTATGTGGAGCCCGCCGAATCTGGATGTAGGTCCCTTAATCTCCTGGTCAAAGGGTCGCTTCAGCGGCCTTGCCTGCACCTTGCTCGTATTCTCCTTCTCTACCACCTGCTCCAAGTTACGGGCAGCACTGAGAACCTGAGAGTAAGTCCTCAGTGGCTATGTGACCAAGAACTTTTGAATGTCCAACCTCAGACCTTGTTGGAATCGGTTAGCCTGGTCTTCCTCCTCTGCCACCATGTATGGAGCGAACTGGCTCAATCTTAAAAATTTTGCCGCGTATTCATCAATGCTTCGACTCTCCTGTTGCAGGTTGATGAACTATTGTTCCATTTCCCTTCGAGCTGTTTTGGGAAAGAACCTCTCATAAAAGCAGTCCATGAATTGCTCCCAAGCGATTGGTGGTTCCAACCGCTCTTCCTCTGCAAGCCACCACGTTTGAGCCACGTCTGTCAGCTGAACCTTGACTACCTCAACTTGCTCGTCGGGGCTGTTTGGTTGCAAGAAAGTGGGCGGAAGTAAGGAAATAGGGAAGTATAATTGCTCACTTCCCTATCTATCCAAACACTGGAAAGGAAAATAAAAAACCCTTTTTCCTTTTCTCTTTTCTCTTTTACACAATCATTTCCTCACTTCCAGAGTGCTACAGTTAATTTTGTGGTCATGTAAATCTCATTTGTAATAAGTTGCAGTACAAGACAGTTAATTTTTTGATCATGTAAATCTCACTTGCATTCTAATCGCAGTCCATTTTTTATTTTTCTTAATTAATTTTTATTTTATATTATTTTACGGTCAACTTTGTGGTCAACTTTTTCACTTTCACTTTCACATTACCATTCAAATACCGAAAAAGACAAAACATTTTTCAAACCACACTTATCAACAACATCCAAACACCGGAAAACTTATTAACCAATTCCCAAGTTCCAAAGGGAATTATTATCACTTCCTCAATTCCTCACTTCCTCACTTCTACCCTTAACCAAACAGGCCTGTCCTTGGGAACACGAGCTGCAGTTAAGAGGTTGGTCATATCAACTAACCACTGTTCTGCATCCAACGGCTTCTCAGTACCGACAAAGGTGGTCGGCTGTAATCTTTTGAAGTCAGAAATGTTGCCGGGTTTTGGTTCCCGAGGTGTCGTTGACCTATCTATGGCCGCTGTGGCCGTCGTTGAGCTGCCAACAATCCATCTTGAAGGAGTACTATTTGTTCTTGTTGAGACTCTATCATACCACGGAGCACTCCCATCAAATCAGTGGCCTCATTACGAGAAGCAATACGGGAGAAGGGAGGTCATTAGATCATTGCTCTGGAAAATAAAAATAAAATTTAGGAAAATATATGGGTAGGTTTCAAATATACCATAAACATTATTGTACTTGTAGCTGGAGTGTATGATTTTTAACATTGTCGGTAAGAGCTTGGCTATTAACTTAATTATACACCCTAAATATAACCTGGCTTTGATACCAAAAAAACCCCTGTCACGCCCCGCTTCCCAAAATACACAAAATTGGGTACGTGACAAGAGTCGGCGACGTATTTTCAATTAAAATACGTTAAGCCTCAATGTATTAAATCAAAACATAAAGTTCACAATTTATTCCAGCATTCAAAAGTAAGTACAATAATGTCTTGAAAGTTCACTTAATATAAGCATAACAATAATAAAGCCAAAAATACTAAAAGTCCTCAAGAACTGAACAGCGGATGGTCTACTGGAGATCTGCAACGCGCTCAAAATATTCCTGATCCTGCAATGTTCTCAGATCTGGATCTGAACATAGCAAACTCAGGGTCGTCAATAAGCGACCTGATGAGTGGTAAAATAAAAAGGAAAGATGCACATGCATGTAACGTATAAGCATATAGAAAGAAAATATACATGATAAGAGTGTAATAACATGCCAACAATAAATGAATAGTAACTAAGCCAATCAGTGATATAATCAAGGGTACCTCAGGTCATGAGTATAATCAATGTCTGTAATAACATGCAAGTCAGATGTCAAGTTCAGTTTATAATATCAATGTAAGAATTCAGTTTTCATTATTAATTATGTCAGAGAACACCAATTTTCACATGTAATAGACGCATCCCATACTACGCCTATTACACGTGCCAATCGAGGTCCTTAGTTATTGAAACTGATCGGTTGGAGATATTGTCTGTGTTTTAGGTGGGTCCCGTGCATACCCGGGACCACGACGCAGACTCCTAGCGCTGAATCAGGACCTACCGCAAGGTAGTCAGGAACATGTATAACGGGAACAGATACATGTATAACATGTATAACAAGAACAGGAAACAGGACGGGGTGCCAGTCACCCCACGGGAACCCTGCAGTGGAACCCTCTTTCGGCTGCGCAACCTAAATCCTAGGTCCACCCAAAATACAGATGATGTCTCCTCCATCAATCTCCCCAATCTCAGTGTAAGTTATTTAATTTAGTTGTCAAGATTACTAATGTACATGTTACCTAAATCTACTGGGATAACTCAGTAATGATAATAGTAACAACATAGCAGTGAAATCGTGATACATGTATAACAGAATATATATGTCGGTGAACATGATAAACAGGACGAGGTTGTTACCGTCTAACAATATTTTTCCAATAGTTAGATAACATGAACATGATGGTCATAAATGTCATTCAGGTGAGTCTTAGTGGTAAATCCTAGCCGATTGCATGTAGTGATCTTGAAGGTTCATTATCAATGACGAATGTACTTAATTGCATACAGGAATACATAAATATGCTACGAATAATGCATGTAGGTAATTCATGAAATTATAAGATTTCTAAATACTACCACATTAGTTTAAACAACATAATTAGATAACTAGATAAAATCTTTCATCACAAGAATTCTTGTTAGCTGAAGGAGGAAAAAAAGCACTCACTTGAGATAGATCTCGATCTAAAGCACTGAAAAATCCTAGAATCCCGAAAAATCTACACAAATTATTTCAATAGAAATTGTTAGGATCTTTTATTTATTTAATCTTGATTAATTAGCTTAAGATTGGGGATATGATCTTTTAAATTACATGAAATTAATAAGTTTAATTTATCAAATTTTAAATTCTCATTTGTTGGGTTTTTTTTAGAAACTTTTTAACATAAATTTCATAATGGGTTCGAATTTACCATTAATAAAATTGACATTAAGGGGTTATTTGATTTAATTTATGTTGCTATTCTTCTGAAAATTTTATCATGAAAAGTAGAAGTAGTGTAGATTGTGATTTATTTCTTTTTCTGTAATTTTTTGATATTTTTAACTATTTTTTTATATTCATTCTTCTTTCTTTCTTTCTTTTTTTTTATAACTCTAATAGCCCAAGCCCAGGCCCATGTCCAGGCCCGGTCTGAACCAGGCCCGACCAGGCCAGGCCCAGGCCTGGTCTGGAATCCCTTTTTTCTCTATTTTTTTTAAGCACAGGCCAGGCCTGTGCTGCCAGGCCCAGGCCCGGCCAGTCTCAGGCCAGGCCCAGGCCCGGCCAGTCTTAGGCCAACCCCAAGCCTAGTCCGAGATTTTTCTTCTTTTTTTCTTTTTTTTTTTAAAACAGGGCCCGAAGGCCCTGTCTGTTTGCAGCCGGCCGGCCCAGCTGAGCTGGGCTGAGCCTGCGCAGGCCAGGCCCGGGCCAGGCCAGCCAGGCTGCACAGACCGGCTACTGATCTATGCAGCAGGGCATTTTTCTGTTTTTTTTTTGGTGATGAAGAAATTTCTGAAATGGGAGATCTAAACACGGTACTTCAATTTAATTTTAATTTTTTAATTCATACAAATTTTATTCTATTTATTATTATTGGATGGGTTTTCAATTTCGTAAAAGGGGGATTTTAAAATCATGAGATGTTATCAAATTTTAATTCATATAAATTGATTTAGATATAGGGGAGATCTAGGTTCATAACAAAATAGAATATTAATCATGCTATTTCAATCAAATATTTTAATTCATAAAAATTAAAATTTTACTTACTTGAGTTGTTCATCCTTGCTTTCTCCTCAATCCATGTACTTCAAAGCCCTATTGTTCACGATTCGTTTGAGGAGAAGGAAGAGATGGAAGTGGGAAAATTTTAGATTAGGGTTTTCTCTTAAGATAGAAGAGAAAGAAGGGTTTGGGTCTTTATATGGTTATAAGAGATTTTTGGAACCTGAATCCTAATTAGGTTAGATTACTTAATTTAGCAATTTAGATAAGAATGAAAGGTTGCAGAAAAATCTCAAAGAGATTTGATTTAGGTTTGAAATTATAGATTGTCTAACTTATTATATTTCAAATTTAATTTCAAGTTCTCTTAGATTACACGCCAATGTGACATAATGGTTAACTCTCTCCTCTCCCTTGTTGGGGACCTGAGTTCAATCCCTAGTGCTAGCTTATAAGTTACCCTTTTTTTAATATATTATTATTATTTTTTTGGGTAAAAACTCACATAGTGTATTACAATCTACCCACCTAATAAGTATATTTCGTCCTCGAAATTTAAATTCAGGCGGGGAAAGAAATATATACCTAATCATCATGAAAAGGTGGGGATAGCTATCACGGATGACATCTTCCCGCTCCCATGTTGTTTCTCCTGGAGGTCGATTGCCCCAAGATACTAGAACAAGTGGAATGGTCTGCCAAGATACTAGAACAAGTGGAATGGTCTGCTTCTTCCATTCCTTGGTGGTCCGGTCTAGAATCACCATAGGCCTCTCAGTATAGGATAAGTCCGGCCGAATTTCCAACTCAGAATGATCCACCACATGACTGTCATCTCGGATATACCTCCTCAGCTGAAAAACATGGAAGACATCATGCACGCCATCTAAAGATGGGGGCAATGCTAGCCTATAAGCCACGGCTCCCACTCGCTCCAAAATCTCAAAAGGTCCTATAAACCTGGGACTCAGCTTCCCTCTGTTGCCGAACCTGATTACTCCCCTCGTTGGTGATATCTTTAAGAATACTTTATCTCCAATCTCAAACTCTAGTGGCCTTATGTTCAAATCTGCCCATTTCTTTTGTCTATCCTGAGCTGCCTTGAGGCGCTCTCTGATAATCTTAACTTTCTCCACTGTCTGAGTTATAATCTCTGGACCCAGTAGTCTCCGGTCACCAATATCGTCCCAGCACAAAGAAGATCTGCATTTCCTTCCATACAAAGCTTTAAAAGGCGCCATCTTGATACTAGCCTGGTAGCTATTGTTATAAGCAAACTCTGCCAAATACAGATGGTCTTCCCAAGACCCCTTGAAGTCTAGCATGCAAGCCCTCAACATGTCTTTGAGAATCTGTATCGTCCGCTCTGATTGCCCATCAGTCTGCGGATGATATGCTGTGCTAAACTTCAAGCGTGTCCCCAAACTTTCCTGAAGACTCCTCCAAAAGTGGGACATGAATCTAGTGTCTCTGTCAGATACTATGCTAACTGGCACGCCATGGAGTCTCACTACCTCTTGCATGTACTTCTCTGCTAACAACTCGGTAGACTGACCCAGTCTTAAGGAAAGAAGTGCGCTGATTTCGTGAGACGATCCACTATGACCCACACTACATTATTTCCCTTCTGGCTGCGAGGTAAGGCAGTGATGAAGTCCATAGTAATATGCTCCCACTTCCATTCCGGAATCGGTAGAGGTTGAAGTAGTCCAGCTATCATCTGATGTTCAGCCTTCACTTGTTGACACACCAAACACTTCGCCACATACCGAGCAATCTCCCTTTTCATTCCATGCCACCAGAACCGCTGCTTCAGGTCTTGGTACATCTTCGTCCCCCTGGATGTATGGAATAAGCCAAACTATGGGCTTCACCTAACACTTCTTTCCAAATCTCTCCCTTTGGCATAGAAATTCTGTTGCTGAAACGGAGCGTTCCATCCACATAGATCTGCATGTTTGACCTCAATCTAGCTTTCATTTGCTCCCTGAATTCCTGCAACTTGGGGTCTTTGCCCTGAGCTTCCCTGATCTTCTCCAATAGGGTTGGTTGAATCTGCATAGCTATCAATTTGCCAGGAGATATTACTCTTCGTATCACCATCAGGTCCATCCGTCTCATCTCCTCGAATAATTCTTTCTGTTGAGTGACCTGCATTGCCATAGAAGCTTCCGGCTTTCTGCTCAAGGCATCAGGTACTACATTGATCTTCCAGGGTGATACTGTAGATCTATATCATAGTCAGCCATCAACTCTAACTATCTTCTTTGCCTCATGTTTAGCTCCTTTTGAGTGAAGATATACTTCAAATTCTTGTAATCAGTGTATATCAACACTTGATCTCCCAATAGATAGTGCCTCCAAATCTTTAAGGCAAAAATGACTGCTGCAAGTTCTAGATCATGTGTAGGATAATTCTTCTCATGACGCTTAAGCTGTCTGGACGCATAAGCTATCACATGACCATGCTACATTAGCACACACCCCAAACCTCGCCCTGACGTGTCACTGTATATGACCATACCTCCAGTCCCATCGTGCATCTTCAAGACTGGGGCCGTAATCAATCTGTTCTTTAACTCTTCAAAAGTAGCAGAACACTCCGCAGTCCATACATACTTTACTCCCTTCTGAGTAAGCTTGGTTAGAGGCCCTGCAATCCTTGAGAAATCCTGTCTAAACCTATGGTAATATCCTGCCAGTCCTAGAAAACTTCTGATTTCTATCGCCGACTTTGGGACGGGCCAATCCTTCACTGTCTGAACCTTACCGAGATCCATCATGATGCCTTCACCTGAAACAATATAACCTATAAAAGCTACACTCTTCAGCCAGAACTCACATTTGCTCAGTTTGGCGTAAAGCTTTTCCCGTTGAAGGGTCTGCAACACAATCCTCAAGTGCTCTGCATGTTCTTCTTCATCCGTAGAATAAATCAGGATATTATCTATGAATATTACTACAAATTTATCCAGAAATGAAGAGAATATCCCATTCATCAAGTCCATAAAATTGCTGGGGCATTGGTCACTCCAAATGGCATGACAAGGAACTCGTAATGACCATAACGAGTCCTAAAAGCCGTTTTCGGAATGTCTTCCTTCTTCACCTTCAGTTGATGATATCCAGAACGAAGGTCCAACTTTGAGAACACCTTAGCTCCGTAAAGTTGATCGAACAGGTCATCAATCCTGGGCAAAGGATATTTGTTCTTAATGGTGACCTTATTAAATTCGCGATAGTCAATGCACATCCTCCTGCTGCCATCCTTCTTCTTCACCAACAACACCGGAGCTCCCCAAGGTGAAACACTGGGTCTGATAAATCCTTTATCTGAGTACTCTTGTAACTGTTTCTTCAGCTTTGCAAGCTCCACGGGCACCATCCGATACGATGCCTTAGAGATTGGGGCCGTACCGGGAATGACATCTATGGAAACTCTAGGACTCGATCTGGCGGCAATCTGGGTAGGTCTTCTGGGAATCCATCTAAAAATTCTTCTACCACTGGCTTCGGCATCTCCTCGGCTTCTGTGATGATGCAATCTCCTTGATGCTTCAGTCTGGATGCCCTAGATTCCCCAACAAACTGAAACTCTAGTTGATGCGAAATTCAGAATATTACACTCTTATTCCGACAATCAATTACCGCATGATACTTGCTAAGCCATATGATTGAGGTTTTCCTGCACACAAAATATAGAATATTAGATTTTCAGAAGTAAAGATGTGCAAGGTGCTCAATTCTAATCCGCGATAGCAATGGCTATGCGGGTCGTGATCCTCAGGGAGGGACTAGCGATGGAAGCGTTTAAGTAAGTTCTCTAAAAATTCTTTTTTTAGTTATTAAAAGGAAAATAAAAAAATATTAGTTAAAGTTAGTTTAGAAAGAAAGCGGTATTTACAATGAGTCGGGAAAGAAAGAGTTAGTAGATGGTGATTTAATCTACAAAAATAAAAGAAAAGAAAAGAAAAGAAAGGAACACTTACCTTAATTTGGTTGAGAAAATACGTGAAAACCTACATGTTCTACTTTGCTTAGGAGGCATTCAACGCATAAACCATAGAATCGAGCTCAGTCCATATTCGCATTATATCATCAAGCTGGGCAAGAATGAAGTGATACGGACCTTGAGGAGGAGAACATCTCCATGAAGTATCGTTGGCACTCGCTAAGACTCGTTATACTTTCGCTTCGGAAATCACTTGCATGCTCATCAACAACCACAGAGATAAAATAGAAAAGGAAAAGAAAATGAAAAGAAAAGTAAAACAATGAACATAAGAAACATATTACCTTTATTGCTTTAATCAATGGCAGAAAAGAGGAGGGTACATCGGTGTCACGCTCAACATAGGCCTCTCTCTCTCTCTTAAAAAAAATAGAAATTACAAAAGAAAAATAGAAACCTAACTACATACTAGAAGAAAACCTAAAAACCCTAACTTTTGGCCCTGTACGGCGCTGGACGACCTTTCTGTTGCATTTGCAGGGGTATTTATAGGTGCAGAATGAAATCACCTAGAGGGGGGTGAATAGGTGATGGCTATATGAATTATGGCAATAATGCGGAATTTAAAAATTAACTTAACAATTAGCACAATACACAAATTCTTGCGAGTAATAGACAATATAAAAGTGCAAGTAATAAAGACATAGAGTTTAGAGAGATTTGATCAAACGCAAACACAAGGAGTTGTTTCCGAGGTTCGAGCCACGCTCTACGTCCCCGCCTTCACACTTGAAGGATTTCCACTATTGAGGATCCCACTGGATCAACAATACAAGGACACACTTGTCCGTCTCTCGTGATGCCGCAACACCACCTTGAGCACACTAGCTCGCCTTGAGGCCGATGCCTCTACAACTTCACTCAAGTAGGAAAAGAGTGATCAACACTTGATCACTTTACAAAAGCTCACCAAGCACAATCCTAGAACCAAATATGTAGATGTAGATATATGGGATTGTGTAGTGCAAAGCTAGAGAGAAGTAGAGATGTAGGCTTCAAGATGGGTGATTGGAATTTTGGCTTTTGAGAGAAAATCTTGTCTAAAATGAAGAGCTTGGAAATCTTTAGAAATTTCTTGTAAAAATATTCTTGATGGCTCTAAAAATTGTTTTGCAAAAGTTGTCTCATCAATATGAGGTGACCCTCTATTTATAGGGGTCAAAAACATCCTAAGAGATTCGTTGGAATCAAATCCCAAAAAGAAAAACAGTCAGAAAAAATAGCTGTTGGATCTGTCAGAACTTTTGACAGAGTCCGGTCGACCGGGTCGGTCGACCGCCAACGGTCAAAAATATGACCGTTGGGGTTCATCGGTCGACCGGGTCGGTCGACCGAAAACTCCTGTGAAAGCAAGTGAACATCGGTCGACCGGGACGGTCGACTGATATAGACGTGCACAGTATTGTGCACATCGGTCGACCGGGCCGGTCGACCGGTCACTGTGAGTTCTGAAAAACAGAACTTCCAGAACCAGAAAATCTTGGGTTTTTGGATTTGGGTCTTGGATAGGATTTTTGGAACTTGTAAAAACATAGAGTATGAGCATGTGTCATACTTCTATCATGTTAAAATAGTTTGATAAAAATCCTTTTGATAGAAACTTGTTTTTCCATAAAATTGTTTTTCCCAAAACTATTGTTTTTCTAAAAATCTTATTTCCAAAATATGTTCTCTTTAGATCTAAGTTAGAAAAAGGAATTTGAAAATCTTTTTGAAGCCATGAACCTAACTAAAAGGTGTGTGTGTGTGATAATCCCATACCTCTACTTCTAATATCTAACTTTGACAAAATATCTAAAATAAAAGTAAAAATACAACTCTTGTTTTTCTTTGTTGTCTTGGTCTTGTCTTGATCTTCACATCATCATCTTGATCCCGAAGCATCCTAGTTGTGCATAGCTTAGGAATCTTCATTTTTGCGGCGAACTCCAAATGTGTGAGTCTTTTAGCGGAGCCGTCAAAAACAACCTGTTAAATAACCTGAAATATTCTGAAACACAAATGTTAAATACATAACTAAATATGTTTTGTTATCATCAAAATAACTGGGATAATGGCCTTTGGGCCAACAATCTCCCCCTTTTTGATGATGGCAAAACATATGTAGTTATCACAAAATATTTTGGGTAGAGACTTCAAATGAAGCTCCCCCTCAACACATGCATATATAGGAAAACATATGTAAATGGTAAACACCATATTTCCATGCCAACAAATAATACCAAATACTCATGTCATAGAATAGATGAAGGAAATGAGTTCATACATGACATAAATAAGAGATACATAAAAATAAAAGATAACCATGTCCACAACACATGTCCACAACACATAAAAATACATGTCCAAAGTAAAAAATACTACATGTCCCAACAACAAATACTACATGTCCATCACAAAATATCCAAATACAAGTACAAGCCAAACACAAATACTATAAAATATCTCTCTCAAAATAACTCTCTCCCTTTTTGACATCATCAAAAGGGGAGGTCACTCCTCAGCACCATCATCACCGTCATCGCCGTCTCCATCATCATCACCACCTTCCTCTGAAGAAGCAACCTCCTCTGGATCCATGCCATCGACTCTCGTGCGCGGTGGTGGAACAGAAGAGCGAGCTCTGGGAGGAAATGGAGGACCGGTGGCTGGAAGTCGACAAGCAGTCGGAGTCCGATCAGGAACGAGCATGTCAAATTTTGAGAAAAGTGCCTGAAACTGAACATCCACGAATCTCATGGAGTCAGCAAAATATGACATGTCGTTTCGGACCTCCGCCAGAAAAGTAGCGTCCTGAAGAGCACGAGCATCTAACTCTGCACGAATGGCTGCGTCGCGCTGCTCGGCCCAGGCCTGATGTGCCTCGAGCTGAGAGCGGACCTCCGAAGAGAGAAGAGCAAGTAACTCAGGAGGAAATGCAGGTGCTGCAGAAGAAGAAGATCCTGGTGCTGAAGATGAGCCAGGACCAGCAGGAGGGAGATGTGGTTGCACAGGAGCGTGTCTACGCAGCTGAGCTTCCATCATCTTCAGGACAACTCCATTGATGTGGGTCAGGGGATTGGAAGGAGTTTCAGCGGAGAGATCAAAGTCAAGGGCCTTAAGAAGATGGGTGATAAGCATGCCGTAGGGCAAGCTTCTACCCGCAGTACGGATCTGATCAGAGCCCATATGAGATGCTATGACTCTAGGAAAATTTACCTTAATGCCTTTAAGGAGGCAATAGATAATCAAGGGGACACAACCCCTAGCGTGGCTATACTCACCATGCTTGGGGACAATGTTGAAGAAAATAATCTTGGCAAGGACTTGAGATTGAAGAGTGTACCTACTCACAACCTCGTTTCTAACCAAGCCGGGATTGTCATTCCCGTGGATTAGAGTAGAGGCGGTGAGTGAAGATTCACCCTCCGAAAATTCAAAGTCATGCAAATCATGTGAGTACACATCTGCTCCGCTAGTGGAGAGATGCAGAATCCTAGCAAATTGACCTATAGAAATGTCGATGTTCCTACCTAAGACCCTAGATGTGATCCGATTTCCATCGAATTCAAAATTGGCATAAAAGTAAGGAACAAGGGAGGTGTAGACTTGTTCCTTGATGGTTAGGAACTCAACTAAATTGTTGTTTTGCAAGATTTGAGGGATATCTAGATGTTCAAAATCCTGAATGGCTACAAATCTCCCTGAATTGATATTTCTAGTGGAGAGATGGGAGTATCTATCAGCAGCAAGATCATTAATGAAGGGGCGAAAGGGTCTAGGAGCTTGGGAGGAAGGTTGTGCAGCTTCCTTTCCCTTCTCAGTACGAGATCTCTTTGGCATGATGAATAAAAATAGGATTTTTAGGTGTAATCAAGTTTAGGGCACGATCTAGATGCTTAGAAACTTAGATTGATGACAATAGATAATAGATTCCTAAGCAAGAAATGAAAAATTAGAGTAAAAATCGGATTTTTACCTTAACTGTGAAGATCCAAAACCCTAGACTGAAAAACTCGAAATTCTTCGAATCTAGCGGATGAGAGGTGCTGAATTGAAGATCTGGAAGTGGAATGAGGAAATAGAGATGGGTTTTTAATTGATTTGGATTTGGTTGAGAGTTTGGAGAGAAATAAATTTTTGGAGAAAGGATGGTGTCTTCGGTTCGCTGAGAGATGAGAGAGAGAGTGAGAGAAAAAGTGAAGAGAAAACACAGATATAGGGCCAAATACGACGATCGGTCGACCGGGTCGGTCGACCGAAACAACCCGAGAGCTCTGTAAGCATAGAGCGGTCGACCGGGTCGGTCGACCGATTTAACCCGAGAGCTCTGCAGGCAAGATCGGTCGACCGGGACACATAGTCGGTCGACCGATAACAGAAAAGAAATAAAAATTTCTTCTCAGGCAGAGTCGGTCGACCGGGGTTATATAGGTCGGTCGACCGGCTTTGCCTGAAATCTGTTATCAGCCCAAAAAAAATTTTTAAAATAATTTGTAATCAAAATAGGTGTGATATATAAACATATAGGAATACACCAATAGGTTTTAAATCTTTATTAAGTTATTACAAGATCAAAATTCAAGCATTCCCTTTTTAAATTTTATTTTTCATATTTAAACAAAGATTTTAAAGATGTTGAAGCCGAATACCCAGTGACGGGTTCTGAACTTCATCCTCTTGATTCCTCTTGAATGAGTTGAGGTGCGCAATTGCCATCTTTAAGGTGTTTGTTTAAATAGGAAATTTTACAAATGTTTATTTTTATTTATGAAAATAATGTGTATATGTATACAAGTATATAGTCACAAATTATAAACTACACATGTGGACATACATTAAACAAGGCATGAAACAAAACAAAAAAATATGGAAGTTAACACAAGGCACATATACAATCATGATAGAAAAATAGTTCTATACAAGCATATATCAATAGAGTACAAAAGTAAACTATCAATTCTATACATATGTATACATGACTAAAAATCAAAAACTTAACATGGCATATACAATCATGATAGAGTTGCAAGTTTATACTAATCATGTATCAATGAGGCATAAAATTAAACTAGCAATCCTATAACAATTGTATATACAAAAATAAACTCTTAAATGGAGATGTTACCAATTTACGGGCAATCTCCAAAATTAGGTGCCTCCATGATAGCGATGCAATCTTGATGTGTTCTTTAAGCTTTGTTGCATCTACCATCCGGGCACCACCTCCTCCTAAGTCTTGGAAGGGGTAGATCCACCTATACCTGTATCATTTAAATTCGGTGGCTCTTTTGGTACCCAAATCTTAGTGGGTCCTTTGGGGTTAGATCCGGGGCGAACCCAAACAAATTTATTCTTTACATTGTTCTTAGCATAGCAAAATTTTTCTAAATGGCCTTTGCGGCCACAATGTGTGCAAATATAAATTCTACCACTATTGTACATAAAAGCATGGTTATGAGTGTGTGCATGTTTATGTGTGGAGTGTTTATGATGAACATGTTTCCCTTGAGCTACTCCCTTAGGAAATTTAGATGCAAGCTTGTTAAAATCAAATGCACATTTCTTTAAAGTTTTATCTAAAGAATCAACACGTTTTTGAATTTCAACAAAAACATTTTTATCATTAGAAATCATGGGGGTTTTTCCTTTATTAGCTACCTTATACTTATCAAAATCATTTTTCAATTTTTCAAAAGAACTAGATAACTCATTTTTCTCTTTTTCAATAATATTAATCTTATCTCTCAAAGACTCATTTTCCCTTTTTAACTTTTTATTATGAGATTGCGAAATCTCATATCTATGTTGTAATTCCTCAAAGAAATGTGCTAGTTCATCCATAGTGAGGTCATCATCATCAAGAGTGTTATCAAATGTTACCTTAGAAGCGTCGTCTCCTTGTGCCATGAAGCACATGTTGGCGGCGTCGTGCTCCTCTTCGGATTTCGACTCCGAATCATCCCATGTTGCGGCCAAGGCTTTCTTCTTTCTTTGCCCATTCTTGGATGTGGTTGCTTGTAGAGCGGGGCAATCGGCAATTAGGTGACCGATCTTCTTGCAATGAAAGCAAGGACCGGGTTCATCTCTTTTCTTCTCGTACCTTCCTTGAGGCTTCCCTCTTCGGAAGTTACTTTGCCGTCCCTTCTTGTAGAACATCTTGCCCACCTTCCGGATGAGCATGGCGAAGTCCTCATCGCAATCTTCGGATGAGTCGTCTTCCTCAATGGTAGAAGGAGTGGCTTTGAAGGCAATCGTCTTCTTCTTTGGTGCCTCCCTCTCTTCTCTAACTTTCATCTCCATCTCATGCGTCTTGAGATTTCCGATGAAGCCGGAGAAGTCCATCTCCTCTTTGTCGTTGAGCTCCTTGAGTGTGGTCGCCTTGACTTCCCAAGCTTTGGGAAGAGCTCTAATCACCTTCCTTATCTTTTGATCATTATCAATCTTGTCGCCTAAGGAAGAAAGAGCATTAGTTATTTTTGTAAAACGGGTGAGCATGTCATCAATGCTCTCATTATCAAACATATAAAAATTCTCATATTGAGAACGTAGCAAGTCAACTTTAGCTCTCTTGACTTGAGACGTTCCCTCATGAGTCACAATGAGTATGTTCCAAACCTCAAATGCGGATTTACAATTTATTATGCGTGCAAGGTCATCCTCATTTAATGCTTGGGTCAATGCATATTGTGCCCTAGCATTAGCCTCATAGTCTTTGGAAGTATCCTCAGACCATGTGCTCTCATCATTAGTAGGTTCAATAAAATCTTTGGTTATAGCCCTAGCTACCCTAACTCCTAGGGATTTAAGGAAGAGATTCATTTTCACCTTCCAAATGGGGAAGTTTAAACCATCAAACTTGGGTGGGGATTTAATGCTAGAAAAGTCCATGGATGCCATGAATGCACAAGCAAATGTAAATGCAACACAAATGTATATAGCCAAATATGGATCTCCCTAAGGTTGTTAGACCTAAGTTGTAGGGTTAGGCTCTGATACCAATTGAAATCACCTAGAGGGGGGGTGAATAGGTGATGGCTATATGAATTATGGCAATAATGCGGATTTAAAAATTAACTTAACAATTAGCACAATACACAAATTCTTGCGAGTAATAGACAATATAAAAGTGCAAGTAATAAAGAGATAGAGTTTAGAGAGATTTGATCAAACGCAAACACAAGGAGTTGTTTCCGAGGTTCGAGCCACGCTCTACGTCCCCGCCTTCACACTTGAAGGATTTCCACTATTGAGGATCCCACTGGATCAACAATACAAGGACACACTTGTCCGTCTCTCGTGATGCCGCAACACCACCTTGAGCACACTAGCTCGCCTTGAGGCCGATGCCTCTACAACTTCACTCAAGTAGGAAAAGAGTGATCAACACTTGATCACTTTACAAAAGCTCACCAAGCACAATCCTAGAACCAAATATGTAGATGTAGATATATGGGATTGTGTAGTGCAAAGCTAGAGAGAAGTAGAGATGTAGGCTTCAAGATGGGTGATTGGAATTTTGGCTTTTGAGAGAAAATCTTGTCTAAAATGAAGAGCTTGGAAATCTTTAGAAATTTCTTGTAAAAATATTCTTGATGGCTCTAAAAATTGTTTTGCAAAAGTTGTCTCATCAATATGAGGTGACCCTCTATTTATAGGGGTCAAAAACATCCTAAGAGATTCGTTGGAATCAAATCCCAAAAAGAAAAATAGTCAGAAAAAATAGCTGTTGGATCTGTCAGAACTTTTGACAGAGTCCGGTCGACCGGGTCGGTCGACCGCCAACGGTCAAAAATATGACCGTTGGGGTTCATCGGTCGACCGGGTCGGTCGACCGAAAACTCCTGTGAAAGCAAGTGAACATCGGTCGACCGGGTCGGTCGACTGATATAGACGTGCACAGTATTGTGCACATCGGTCGACCGGGCCGGTCGACCGGTCACTGTGAGTTCTGAAAAACAGAACTTCCAGAACCAGAAAATCTTGGGTTTTTGGATTTGGGTCTTGGATAGGATTTTTGAAACTTGTAAAAACATAGAGTATGAGCATGTGTCATACTTCTATCATGTTAAAATAGTTTGATAAAAATCCTTTTGATAGAAACTTGTTTTTCCATAAAATTGTTTTTCCCAAAACTATTATTTTTCTAAAAATCTTATTTCCAAAATATGTTCTCTTTAGATCTAAGTTAGAAAAAGGAATTTGAAAATCTTTTTGAAGCCATGAACCTAACTAAAAGGTGTGTGTGTGATAATCCCATACCTCTACTTCTAATATCTAGCTTTGACAAAATATCTAAAATAAAAGTAAAAATACAACTCTTGTTTTTCTTTGTTGTCTTGGTCTTGTCTTGATCTTCACATCATCATCTTGATCCCGAAGCATCCTAGTTGTGCATAGCTTAGGAATCTTCATTTTTGCTGCGAACTCCAAATGTGTGAGTCTTTTAGCGGAGCCGTCAAAAACAACCTGTTAAATAACCTGAAATATTCTGAAACACAAATGTTAAATACATAACTAAATATGTTTTGTTATCATCAAAATAACTGGGATAATGGCCTTTGGGCCAACACAGAAGGAGATAGAGTCCAGATCGAATTCCTCCACGAAAATTGTTCCCCGGATAAGACTGGAATGCCGCAGAAACGCAGCTTGGCCGCGTTTCCGCGGCCAAGTGATGTTGGCTGGCCACGCACTTTCGCGCGTGGCCTCCTCTGGTCCGTCCATCAGGCTTTATGCTTCTGGAAGATGAATCCTGACATTTTATTTTGGATTTTCAGGATAACTTGGGAAGCAAGTTACCCTAAATCCAAATCTTTTATCAACGAATTTGTGATCTTAAATTCTCCTTCTTTGGCTTTTATCCTCATCCTGCAAGTATTTAGGGTTGAATAGAAGTCTATCCTTCCCTCTTCTTTGGTATTTGCAACTTTTGCCCTTAGTAATTGCAGCTTTGATAATTGATAATTGCAACTTTTGCATTGGGCTTTAAATATGGGCTTTTGGGCTTCTTTTGAGGCTTTATTCCTTTATTTTTATTTCTCAAGGCCTGCACACAATAAATAATAAAATATTAGTTAATTGTGCATGATTATATGAATAAATATGAAAATGTGATGGTAAATGTAATGATAAAAATGTACTTTTCACTATCAATCACACCCCCACATTTATCTTTTTGCTCGTCCTCGAGTAAAAATAAAAAAGAAAAAGAAAAAACTAATCTAGCTAACTCACTTTCGTAGGAATCACGATTGCACTTAGCATGTGCAACAAGCGTTAAGCCCCTAGGTTGCCCTAGAGGACGAGTGTTGTCTCGTGAGGGTTTTCAGCAGATTACACCCACAAAATCTTTAAAAAGGAAAATATTTGAAATACTTTTGAAAAGACTAAGTAATCTATAAGTTTTTAGGATCCTCATTTTTATTCATTCTTAAACTTTGTCTTTATAAAGTAAATTGTTATCCATTTAGGTAAGGATCAAAATTAAATGTTTGTATAGTCTTTTTCGTTACCAAAAGTCATACGCATCCTTGTGAATCTAAAAATTCCTTAACTTGGACTCTCATGCCTCTTTATTATTATTTTTTCTCTCTTTTTTTTAATATGTATAACTCATCTAATTTTCTTTCGTGTAAGCATGAAGGCTTCTTGAGGCACTCATACCTAACTAATTGACTATTAGATGTGTTAATACATATATAATATTTCTTCGTTTTCTTAGGCTTTCTAATCCACCCATGTAGCGAATTTAAAGTCGGTGACTCCCAAACCGGTCGGCTTTAGGGCACCAGGTGAGAAAACACCCCTCGGACTCAAATTCGAGTGAACTAGGCCACAAAACTAAGGATGCTTATTTATTAATTCACCTTTAGGCGTGAATACTTATGCTTCATAAGGCACATGTATCCAGCTTAATTAGTGATTTTTTTTTATATGAGGCACAAGGGCTTTGTCTTAGAATCCTAAATATGCATTAGGTATGCACATTTCATTAAGGTAAAAATCAAGACTAATTACTTATTCAATTTCTCCTCCTATACCAAAAAATTAAACAATTTATTTATTTTGACCAAGTTTTTAGAAATCCTAATCATGATTTTCCTAATTCTTAAGATTAACTTAGATTTCTTTCAAAAGATAAGTTAAAATATTGTCCTTTTTTTATTAGCAAGCACCATTTTTTTTTTTGTTATTAGCAATTTTTGGTTAGTTTCTAACTATGTTAGTATGTTAGTAAGGCCTACCCCCACACTTATCTCATGCATTGTCCTCAATGTATGAATGAATGCATATATGCATGAAAAAGAAGAAGGGAAGGCAGAAGTTACCTTAAGGTGGTGTTCCGGTGGTGGTCTAATTGGGCCAAGCGTTGCTACCCAATCAAGATAATGTAGTTGAAATCACCTAGAGGGGGGGTGAATAGGTGATATAGCTAATCTATGAACTAAATGCGGAATATGAAAACTTAATGCAATTCACACTCAAGTGCTATCAACAAGTGATGCACACAACCAAGCCAAGCAAATATGAATGAGCAATATAAATAGATGCAAGGCACAAAGTAAAGAGAGAGTTAGAGAGAGTCAATGGATCAAGCGCAAACAACAAGATATGTTCCGAGGTTCGAGCACCCAGCTCTACATCCCCGCCTTCGACACACGAAGGATTTCCAATCCACTAGCTTGTCCACAAAGGACCCCACAAAGGGAACCTCCCCGAGGATTTGGGGCAATCACAATTACAAGGAGTACCCAACTCCTCCTTTACAAACCCAACCTCCTCTTGAGGAAAACTTCAAACAACAACAACCTCCTCCTTGAGGCAAGCTCAACCCAATACAAAGATCACCTCACAACCTTGAGGGATACAACCCAATAGCAAATCTTCCTCAACACAATGAGGGAAAGGCACAAAGCCAAGCTAAATAGGGTTTACAACTTAGTGGTTTCAAACAACAACTGCAAAACAATCTCTTTTTTCCACACAAAATCCTATAGAGAAGATAGTAGATTTTAGCTTAAGTGTGGAGAAAACCAAGGGATTTGAAACCAGCAACTCAAAGAAAATCTTTGGGAAATAAATGAAACCAAGATAGAGAAGTTCAATTCAAAAGCTTTTCCCAAAATCCTTTTCTTTGATTTTTCAAACCCTAAAGAAAACACCAAAAAGATTGTTCGATTTGAATCCAAAAACCTATTTTGATTGCAGCAAAAACACCTGAGAGAATGAAAATTTTAGCCCAAAAATTCTTAGAGAAAAACTCTCTCAAATGGGGTATTTATAGGCTAATCCAGAAAATAGCCGTTGGCAGCAGAACTGCCAGAAATACCCTGCCGGTCGACCGCCCAACGGTCAATTTTTCACCGTTGTCAGCTACCGGTCGACCGCCGGTCGACCGAAACAAACAGAGAGCAGACTGCTCTCAGTCCGGTCGACCGGTCCGGTCGACCGTCCCAGAGTCTCCAAACGTGCACAGATCTGTGCACGTCGGTCGACCGTCCCGGTCGACCGACCTCAGCCCTAGTCGACTACTCAGGTTACTAGTCGACTTGGTTGAAGCCTGGAACAGAAAATTCAATTAGAAATATGTTTAAAAATTCTTTTATCTTTTCTAAAAATCACCAAAAATAGTTTTATCATTTTGCATTGATATATAAACATGTGGTAAAAAGTTTAGCTCAAATATCAATCAATATGAACTATTTTTTGTGTCTTTTCATTTTACCAAAACCAAAAACTGTATTTTCTAAAACTTGAATTTTGAATAGAAAATACGTTTTGTCCAAAACTCTTCCAAGTATAAAAACATGATATTAAACAACATTTATGCATGATGCATATGGATAGAAATCCAATATACATGAAACAAATATATATCATAGTTTTTGTCATTAATTCCAAAATATGTTTTGTCAAAAATACCAAAACATATAACACATGAATAAAGGAGTCAAAACTAAGTTTGTCTAGGAAATTAAAGCATGCATGTATATAGAACAAATCATATATACATTAAACCATGTAAACTTGTTTGATCTATCTATTCATGAAAACCAAGATCGGTTAAACCTAAAACCGAAAACCAATATTCAAAACATGAAACGTGTGTGTTGTGAACTTGAGCATTATCATACTAATCTAATCTTTACAATTAGGCTCTAAACACAACTAAACTAGGGATACCTAAGTCTTCTTGTAGAGCGCCGTCTCCAAGTTGACTCGGTCCAAATCGTGATTCACCAAGCTTGACTCCAATGAGTGCTAGATGTCATCTTTGATGCTTAGGCTCTTGAATCACCTTGTGAAAGATGTGTGGAAGCTTTCACCAACTAATATCTTGTTAAATATCTGAAACTTAAACATTGCAAGATTATTAGTACACATAACTACATGAGTTAATCATCATCAAAACTAGAGTGGAAGGCTTTGGGCCAACAGTAGTTTTTCATGGAGGAACCCACCAAAAATTTCTCATGTATACCCACTAAAATGTATGTATGATCATTTTTTAATTCCACCCCATCAAATTTCCATAATTCATAATTATATTCAGAGTCAATTGTGTCAACCTCCTTGTCCCAAATGGAGTGTGAAAAGATGGATTGATTGACTTGGACGTGGGAAGTACGGGAACGAATACCGACTCAGGAAAGAAACTTAAATCAAGTAAGGGTTCAGGAGTCGGGCTAGGTTCAGGAAGTGGGTCCAAATCAATAAGTTAAAACTCAAGTCCACAATCAGTTTCCCACAATGGAATGTGACTCAATGTTGGTGATTCAAGTTCAGGAATGATAGGTGTGGGAATCAAAACTGACTCTAAAAGATTACCTAAGTCGGATAACAAAACAGGAGTCATTAATGATTCAGGAATTTGAACTTGCTCACAGATTTGAGAATCTAGGTCGCATATCTCATTGAGCTCAATATCGTAAAATGAGAACTTGCCAATTTATCCATGGGACTTTCAAAATTGCAAAATTGGTCAAGTTCAATATGATCATCAAAAATGGGTGATTCAATTTCATGATGAATTGGCACAGGATCCAATGTTGACTCGGGAAAAGTAAAATCAGGTGGAGACACCGGAGTCATTATTGAATTAGGAAGTAAAATTGAATCACCAAGTGGGAGATCAGGATCATATTCATGCTCAAGTTCTATTTCAGGAAAGGAATAACTTGCTAAACTATCAATTGGAGTTTCGGCAAGCTCAAATGATGGTACTAAATTAGAATCTTGTTGTCCAAAGCAACGTGACTCTTCGGCTCTAAGAGAGTGGTCAGCGAAAGCAGAATTGGCCGGACGGTGAGAATGTAAAGATTGAACCATCATATCTATTTCATGATCACGAGCTAATCTAGCCTGAGTCATGGTTTTAAGCATCTTTTCATAGTCGATATAGTCGATTGGTGCATCATTTTGTGATTGGACTTGAAAAGAGGAAGTGTAATCGTGATGAAGTTGTGAGTCGGTGGACTCATGCATCATCATGTCTAAGATTGATGGTGATTGTTGCTTGGACTCCTGCATACTCATCATTTCCTGGATAGATGGTTTTCTATTCTGAATGGGTGGATCTGAGTATGAATCTTGGGAATATTGTGGACAAGGTGGATACGGAGGATAAGTTGGTTGAAAATTGGACTCGGGGGAAGCGAAACCCCATGAACTCTGTGAAGAGTCGAAAGTGGTATGAAAATTATGGTCATAAGATGGGGGATATGGGTTATATTTATTCGGATAAGACCATTCCGACACACTAGATTGGTCAAAATTATGATATGCCGGGTTGGTAATATCCGAAAAAGAAGTTGGTGTGTAATATGGATCCTCATTAAAATTGAAAAAATTGTTGTTATAGGCCATATCACACAAACACAAACAAAGAAAAAGAAAACACAAAAAACAAAAAAAGAAAAAAATTCTAACCTAAGTTAGGGTAGACCTATGACCTAGACGACTCCTAACTGGTTAGACTGTCCACAGGAGGTAGGGTGTAGACTTTGACCACAAGTTAATCAGCCAGGTCAGGGCAAGAGTGGTGGGAGATTTTCCGTCAAAGACGTTCCTTAATTAAATAACACCAATCTTCGGGCTTTCGGCCCTCAATCCCTTCCTAAACACTGATTTGGCAGGAGTCAAATTCCAACACTGTTTCCCTTTAGGATAATCTCCTAATTGAGTCTGAGATGTCCCTAGGGCCAACGTCTACTTATTTTAGTTAGGCTTGGTTAGTGAGTGCTTGGAATATGATTTTTGGGCCAAGGAAGGGTGATTAAATCCCCACCTTATCTTGTTATGGGTTAGTGCCCTTAAGATAAGTTTGTGCAAGTGTACAAGATATGTAAATAAGATTCACTCAAAGCAATGAAAATCAACCAAGAGATGAGTCATATTCTGCATGCAATGCGAACGTACCTTGCTCCAGCACTCTTCAACAGTAAAAATAAATGAATTGAAAAGACACATGCCTAAAATGCAAACGTCTAATCAATTTTTTATCTTTTTCAACAAGTATTTTACTGTTGATTAATTAGCAGTATACAGGTTTATCACAGAACAAATATAACAGAGCTGACAAATCAAATTTCAAATTGCAGCAAACCTGCAGAAAATTCAGTAAGTAGTTCTCTACTACTGCCGCGGATCCGCGGCTATTGCCGCATTTGCGCGGCAAGGTAGTAGTCTCTGCTGCTCTGCCTTCGAGGGCAGAGGCACAGAGTTGCTATATGTCCTTGCTGCTGCTTCCTGTTCTACAAACCTGCAAACAGAAAGAATAAAAGAATTAGTTAAATTTTTTTTGAGAGATAAACTTACCGTCCCTCCCCGGTAACGGCGCCAAAATTTTGATTGAGGTTTTCCTGCACACAAAATATAGAATATTAGATTTTTAGAAGTAAAGATGTGCAAGGTGCTCAATTCTAATCCGCGGTAGCAATGGCTATGCGGGTCGTGATCCTCAGGGAGGGACTAGCGATGGAAGCGTTTAAGTAAGTTCTCTAAAAATTCTTTTTTTAGTTATTAAAAGGAAAATAAGAAAATATTAGTTAAAGTTAGTTTAGAAAGAAAGCGGTATTTACAATGAGTCGGAAAGAAAGAGTTGGTAGATGATGATTTAATCTACAAAAATAAAAGAAAAGAAAAGAAAAGAAAGGAACACTTACCTTAATTTGGTTGAGAAAATACGTGAAAACCTTACATGTTCTACCTTGCTTAGGAGGCGTTCAACGCATAAACCATAGGATCGAGCTCAGTCCCCTATTCGCATTATATCATCAAGCTGGGTAAGAATGAAGTGATACGGACCTTGAGGAGGAGAACATCTCCATGAAGTATCGTTGGCACTCGCTAAGACTCGTTATACTTTCGCTTTGGAAATCACTTGCATGCTCATCAACAACCACAGAGATAAAATAGAAAAGGAAAAGAAAACGAAAAGAAAAGTAAAACAATGAACATAAGAAAAATATTATCTTTATTGCTTTAATCAATGGCAGAAAAGAGGAGGGTACATCGGTGTCACGCTCAACATAGGCCTCTCTCTCTCTTAAAAAAAATAGAAATTACAAAAGAAAAATAGAAACCAAACTACATACTAGAAGAAAGCCTAAAAATCCTAACTTTTGGCCCTGTACTGCGCTGGACGACCTTTCTGTTGCGTCTGCAGGGGTATTTATAGGTGCAGAAGGAGATAGAGTCTAGATCGAATTCCTCCACGAAAACTGTTCCCCGGATAAGACTGGAATGCCGCAGAAACGCGGCTTGGGCCGCGTTTCCGCGGCCAAGTGATGTCGGCTGGCCATGCGCTTTCGCGCATGGCCTCCTCTGGTCCGTCCATCAGGCTTTATGCTTCTGGAAGATGAATCCTGACTTTTTATTTTGGATTTTCGGATAACTTGGGAAGCAAGTTACCCTAAATCCAAATCTTTTATCAACGAATTTGTGATTTTAAATTCTCCTTCTTTGGCTTTTATCCTCATCCTGCAAGTATTTAGGGTTGAATAGAAGTCTATCATTCCCTCTTCTTTTGGTATTTGCAACTTTTGCCCTTAGTAATTGCAATTATCAATCGATAATTACAATTACTAAGGGCAAAAGTTGCAAATACCAAAAGAAGAGGGAATGATAGACTTCTATTCAACCCTAAATACTTGCAGGATGAGGATAAAAGCCAAAGAAGGAGAATTTAAGATCACAAATTCGTTGATAAAAGATTTGGATTTAGGGTAACTTGCTTCCCAAGTTATCCCGAAAATCCAAAATAAAAAGTCAGGATTCATCTTCCAGAAGCATAAAGCCTGATGGACGGACCAGAGGAGGCCACGCGCGAAAGCGCGTGGCCAGCCGATATTACTTGGCCGCGAAAACGCGGCCCAAGCCGCGTTTCCGCGGCATTCCAGTCTTATCCGGGGAACAGTTTTCGTGGAGGAATTCGATCTGGACTCTATCTTCTTCTGCACCTATAAATACCCCTGCAGACGCAACAGAAAGGTCGTCCAGTGCAGTACAGGGCCAAAAGTTAGGGTTTTTAGGCTTTCTTCTAGTATGTAGTTAGGTTTCTATTTTTCTTTTGTAATTTCTATTTTTTTTAAGAGAGAGAGGCCTATGTTGAGCGTGACACCGATGTACCCTCCTCTTTTCTGCCATTGATTAAAGCAATAAAGATAATATTTTTCTTATGTTCATTGTTTTACTTTTCTTTTCGTTTTCTTTTCCTTTTCTATTTTATCTCTGTGGTTGTTGATAAGCATGCAAGTGATTTCCGAAGCGAAAAGTATAACGAGTCTTAGCGAGTGCCAACGATACTTCATGGAGATGTTCTCCTCCTCACGGTCCGTATCACTTCATTCTTGCCCAGCTTGATGATATAATGCGAATAGGGGACTGAGCTCGATCCTATGGTTTATGCGTTGAACGCCTCCTAAGAAAGATAGAACATGTAAGGTTTTCACGTATTTTTCTCAACCAAACTAAGGTAATTTTTTCTTTCTTTTCTTTTATTTCTGTAGATTAAGTCACCAACACCTCATCTTCCCAATCTTTGTTTTCCAACTTATTGTACATACCGCTTCTATTTCTCCATCTTCTTAACCTACCACTTTCTTTCTAACCTAACTTTTCCTTTTAATAACTAACTAAAAGAAATTTTTAGAGAACTTACTTAAACGCTTCCATCGCTAGTCCCTCCCTGAGGATCACGACCCGCATAGCCATTGCTACTGCAGATTAGAATTGAGCACCTTGCACATCTTGTTTTAAATTCTGAAATTCTATATTTTGTGTGCAGGGAAAATCTCAATCAAAATTTTGGCGCCGTTGCAACTAAAATATGGGGTTTTGGGCTTCTTTTGAGGCTTTATTCTTTATTTTTATTTCTCAAGGCCTGCACATAATAAATAATAAAATATTAGTTAATTGTGCATGATTATATGAATAAATATGAAAATGTGATGGTAAATGTAATGATAAAAATGCACTTTTCACTACCAATCACCATACATGCCCAAGATCACCTTGTATCCACCAGTGTTTATCATAAACATGTCTGCACAAAACTCCCTTCCACAAATCACTACAGGACAAGATCTGCATAATCTACTAGTGGTTATAATCCCATTTCCCGTACTAATCTCCCATTGAGTATCCATATCATAACAGGGTATAGTATGCTTCGTTACGAAACTAGTAAATATATAGTAATGTGAAGCACCAGAATCAAATACTTATATGACTGGAACTGAATAAACCAGAATGGTACCTGCCACCACCTCCTCTGATGCCTCTGCCTCTTCTGCAGTCAGATTGAAAGTCTGGCCTCTCCCACGACTTGCTCCTGCCCTCCCCTGGGACTGTCTGTATATCTGTCGTTGTGGAGGCAATGGAACTCCTCTTGCAGGTACTGGATTCCTCTTGGCTGCTTCTGATGCTGGAGCAATGGGCACAATACTCCTCTGCCCCTTGGACCGGCAGTTCACTAGCTGATGATCTCTAACTCCACAAGCCAAGCATAGTCTGTTCGCCCTTCTGCACTCCCCTCGATGATGCCCTGGCAGCTGACAAAATCCGCAAACAATTGTCTGCGGAGAAGAAGTAAACTGTTGCTTGTTATGTGCAGTCCCGCCGAATCTGGATGTAGGTCCCTTAATCACCTGGTTAAAGGGTTGCTTCAGCGGCCTTGCCTGCACCTTGCTCTTATTCTCCTTCTCTACCACCTGCTCCAAGTTACGGGCAGCACTGAGAACCTGAGAGTAAGTCCTCAGCGGCTATGTCACCAAGAACTTCTGAATGTCCAACCTCAGACCTTGTTGGAATCGGTTAGCCCGGTCTTCCTCCTCTGCCACCATGTATGGAGCGAACCAGCTCAATCTTAAAAATTTTGTCGCGTATTCATCAATGCTTCGACTCCCCTGTTGCAGGTTGATGAACTGTTGTTCCATTCCCCTACGAGCTGTTTTGGGAAAGAACCTCTCATAAAAGCTATCCATGAATTGCTCCCAAGCGATTGGTGGTTCCGACCGCTCTTTCTCTGCAAGCCACCATGTTCGAGCCACGTCTGTCAGCTGAACCTTGACTACCTCGACTTGCTCGTCCTTGGGAACACGAGCTGCAG
The DNA here is from genome assembly GCA_038442645.1 of Agave tequilana. Taxonomy (NCBI): domain Eukaryota; kingdom Viridiplantae; phylum Streptophyta; class Magnoliopsida; order Asparagales; family Asparagaceae; genus Agave; species Agave tequilana. Next base: position 2,252 of record JAVJIF010016726.1, on the reverse strand, counting down.
TTAAGAGGTTCGTCATATCAACTAACCACTATTCCGCATCCAACGGCTTCTCAGTACCGGCAAAGGTGGCCGGCTATAACCTTCTGAAGTCAGAAATGTTGCCGGGGTTTGGTTCCCGAGGTGCTGTTGACCTCTCTATGGCCACCGTGGCCGTCTGTTGAGCTGCCAACAATCCATCTTGAAGGAGTGCTGTTTGTTCTTGTTGAGACTCCATCATACCACGGAGCACTCCCATCAGATCAATGGCCTCATTACGAGCAGCAATACGGGAGGAGAGAGGTCGTTGGGCCATTGCTCTGGAAAATCAAAATAAAATTTAGGAAAATATATGGGTAGGTTTCAAATATACCATAAACATTATTGTACCTGTAGCTGGAGTGTATGATTTTTAACATTATCGGTAAGAGCTTGGCTATTAACTTAATTATACACCCTAAATATAACTGGCTCTGATACCAAGAAAACCCTGTCACGCCTCGCTTCTCAAAATACACAAAATTGGGTACGTGACAAGAGTCGGCGACGTGTTTTCAATTAAAATATGCTAATCCTCAATGTATTAAATCAAAACATAAAGTTCACAATTTATTCCAGCATTCAAAAGCAAGTACAATAATGTCTTGAAAGTTCACTTAATATATGCATAACAATAATAAAGCCAAAAATACTAAAAGTCCTCACGAACTGAACTGCGGATGGTCTATTGGAGATCTATAACGCGCTCAAAATACTCCTGGTCCTGCAATATTCTGAGATCTAGATCTGAGCATAGCAAACTCAGGGTCGTCAATAAGCGACCTAGTGAGTGGTAAAATAAAAAGAGAAGATGCACATGCATGTAACGTATAAGCATATGGAAAGAAAATATACATGATAAGAGTGTAATAACATGCCAACAATAAATGAATAGTAACTAAGCCAGTCAGTGATATAATCAAGAGTACCTCAGGTCATGAGTATAATCAATGTCTATAATAACATGCAAGTCAGATGTCAAGTTCAGTTTATAATATCAATGTAAGAATTCAGTTTTCATTATTAATTATGTCAGCGAACACCAATTGTCACATGTAATAGACGCATCCCATACTACGCCTATTACACGAGCCAATCGAGATCCTCAGTTATTGAAACTGATCGGTTGGAGATATTATCTGTGTTTTAGGTGGGTCCCGTGCATACCCGGGACCACGGCCCAGACTTCTGGTGCTGAACCAGGACCTACCGCAAGGTAGTCAGGAATATGTATAATAGGAACAAGTACATGTATAACAAGAACAAGTACATGTATAACATGTATAACAGGAACAGGAAACAGGACGGGGTGCCAGTCACCTCACGGAAACCCTGCAGTGGAACCCTCTTTAGACTGCGCAACCTAAATCCTAGGTCCACCCAAAATACAGACGTTGTCTCCTCCATCAATCTCCCCAATCCTAGTGTTAGTTGTTTAATTTAGTTGTCAAGATTACTAATGTATATGTTACCTAAATCTACTGGGATAACTCGGTAATGTTGTAATAGTAACAATAGCAGTGAATTCGTGATACATGTATAACAGGATATATATGTCGGTGAACATGATAAACAGGACGAGGTTGTTACCGTCTAATAATATTTTTTTCAGTAGTTAGATAACATGAACATGATGGTCATAAATGTCATTCAGGTGAGTCTTAGTGGTAAAATCCTAACCGATGTCATGTAGTGATCTTGAAGGTTCATTATCAATAACGAATGTACTTAATTGCATACAGAAATACATAAATATGCTACGAATAATGCATGTAGGTAATTCATGAAATTATAAGATTTCTAAATACTAGCACATTAGTTTAAACAACATAATTAGATAACTAGATAAAATCCTTCATCACAAGAATTCTTGTTAGCTGAAGGAGGAAAAAAAGCACTCACCTGAGGTAGATCTCGATGCAAAGCACTGAAAATCCTAGAATCCCAGAAAATCTACACAAATTATTTCAATAGAAATTGTTAGGATCTTTTATTTATTTAATCTTGATTAATTAGCTTAAGATTGGGGATATGATCTTTTAAATTACATGAAATTAATAAGTTTAATTTATCAAATTTTAAATCTCATTTGTTGGGTTTTTTAAAACTTTTTAACATTAAATTTCATAATGGGTTCGAATTTACCATTTTATAATACTGACTTTAAAGGGATAATTTGATTTAATTTATGTTGCTATTCTTCTGAAAATTTTATCATGAAAAGTAGAAGTAGTGTA
>JAVJIF010016725.1:0-94198 GCA_038442645.1 Agave tequilana | reverse complement strand
TATATATATAACACGCCCGCAATTCATTATTCAGGATATCCTATTGGATTTCGGTTCCATAACAATCATTCACTTTTATAATATTTATCACAATCATCGTAATAAATCTTAGTTCCATTGGATCATATTATCAATAATTTCCCAATAACAATTATTTCTAAATTAAGAAAAAATAGACTTGAGTTAGGACTTCTACTCACCAGGTATACCGATAAATTTTGAATACCCAATACCGTATACTAATATACAAGATGAATAGCTCTCGTTTTCACGATCACAACGACTCAAGAATCGTCCGAATCCGACTGCGGATGGCCAAGATATCGTTCGGAAACCCAAACCAATATAAAAGGTTAGATACGTAATAACTGAAAATATTCAGGGGGTTGTTTGTAATTTTCAAGGACCCAAATAATATATTCATCTCTTTGGGCTAAAATGAAAATTTACCTTTTAAAAATGGAAACAGGTTGGATTCTTAACGGGTCGGGTCGGGTTTACTTTAAAACCCGAACCCAAAACCAATATGGGTTTTACCCCCATCCATTCGCAGCAGCAGTAGCAGCTTGCTGCCGTTGCCCTAGCGGCGCCCGCCGCCTGGCCGGTCGCCTCCCCGGCGCGCCTCGCGGGCGCCAGCTCCGGCGCCCTTGCCGCTGACGAGATCCCAAAGAGAGAGATAGAGACGAAGTGGGGAGAGAGAGATAAGGGGTGGAGCCTGGTGCTCCCCCCACTGCCGGCCCCACGCCGGCGAGCCTCCTACGCCGCCGGCACCTGGCCGCCGCCATCACACACCAGAGAGAGGGGGGAGAGAGAGAGATGAGAAAAATTCTCATCATCTCCTCCCATAAAAAAAAATATCCTACCCACTCTCACCTACTCCCCATACCTCCCCATACCTCAATCAATCAATCTTATTTTTTTATATTTTCATTTTTTTCTTTTTCTTTCTTCATCTCCCCAATATATTAATACAATCATAATTAGGGTTAAATACCAATACCCGGCATTTATACAAGTATTTCATGCAGTATATACATCCGAGTATTTTCATATATTTTTTATATTCCGCTATTCATAATGATTTATAATTATTATTAGAAGAATATCCGATAATGTACCGATTATCAATCTCCTTATCAGAAAAATCCAAAATTTAGAATTGTACACAATAAACTATATTTAAAATATTCAAGTGTTGCACACTTATATCGGCGTACAAACATACATAAATATCAATGTTTTCTCATATCAATTAATCTGGTATGATTTATAAAAGTTTAAATCCATTCTGAATTTCATTGAATAATTACTTTAATTATTTAACACAGGAACAATAGTTTAATAATCATAAGAATTTACAGAAAAATATTTTTAATCCAATGAAAATATTTTAGCCCAGAGTTTACCAATCCGGGTGTTACAGCTCTACCCCCCTTAGAAAAAGTTTCGTCCTCAAAACTTGGCATATCTGATAATAGGTAAGAATAATACTTTTAATTTCTTCTTTATCTCATGAAATCTTTCTTCTAATAAGGTAAATTTTTGTTCTCTTCCGGCCATGCATTTCCTTATGTGTTCACAACATGCAATATATGTCAAATATTATCACTTTCACACAAAATATATCTTACACATACTTTATATCATTACATTCACCATCATACTTGGTGATATACACATCATATGGTATCACATTCATTCATCACACTTGGTGATAATTGTGTTATATATCATCACACATCGTATCAGCACATATACGTACCATACTTGATGATACGTCCATCACATATATTGAATATGCTTCTTCCTTTCTGATTAAATCTTGTCTTGCCTGATATTTTTATCATTTCCTTACCCCAGTGTCCCATACCACCGGTAGTTCATACTAAGGGCCCGCAGCCCTAATAGAACTCATCCGAATCAAAGTATATGCGGGTATACTTTCATTCGAATATAGAAAAAGTCAAATATCATGCATTTTGAGATTAATCACACGCATAAGAACCCATTACAGCCATGAACTTCTTACATCATGGCACACATTCATTCATTCATACATACTGCACACTCACAGACATTCATTATAACAATCAATGTTATTCCTAAACCAACGACTTAAATCAATCTCTAGGCTAATACTGTCTTAGACCTACACCTGAGTTCTACTATTTTTTAAGCCTAAGCTCTGATACCAACTGTAACGGTCCCAGTTTTTAATTACCTCAATATCCATAATCATTAACCTCAATATTGATATAATTTAATTTCGGCTATATCAGCCTACTTATAAATCTCATTTTCATCTTATAGTTCGTCCCAAGGTCAATCATATAAACATATACTTAAGAGTGCTTCCCTGATATAATATTCTAACACAAAATCATTTATGAGATTCACTCAATATACAATCTGTGATCATCCATATTTATCTCCATTAATCAAAGTATATCACTATCTATTGCCACTAGCTATAACTCAAAGTTACTAATAACATCAGAGTTTACAAAAGGAATTACATTCTATAATAAATACATACGTTATCTCAGGAGAACATCCTTGCAGATCTAAGTAAGACCTTCGCTTTGCCGTGACCTGAAAAACATCAATATGTGGTGGGGTGAACTTAACAGCTCAGTGAGTGAAATTAGTCAAATAGAGTTTGTATTATAATACCATTGTAATTCAAGTACGATGCAGTTGAACAATGTTCAGAATCAGTTTCAATACTTTCCTTCTTATGGTTGATACTGCAACTTAATGAATCATAGATTATTTCTATTATTCGATACTTTCTATATGTATTCTTCTGGGTACACGTGACCAATATTTCATTAACAATAATCTCAATGATTTTGCAATACTTGACCTACTCGTTAGTCTCTTATAATCACCTCTCATGTTTTCAGTTTGTAACATGTTCATATTTCATCTATATAGTCATGTGTTGGCCCAAAAGGTTACACTTTCCATTTGTTTAAGTTTTGATGATAACAAAACACATAGATGCTATTTGGTACTAATAAGTTGTTTAGAATGAGTTTCAGGTTAGTACTATTCATGATGGCCTTTCTAAGCTATTGCAAGAAATTATGGTGCAAAAAGGCAAATGGCGCAAGAGGAAGTTTTCATAGAAGAGAAGGCTCTAGCTTGGTGTAGCATGGCTCAGAGACTTCATTTCTTAGTTTTTATATTTTTAGTTTGTTAAAGAATAGTGAGTAGGTTTGAAGCTCAAAAATCCCCACACACAAGATTTTGTGCACATGATTTTCTAAAAGAAATTTCTCCTCTATACAAAATAGTCTTAAACATATTTTATTACTTAAAAACTCTATTTTATATAGTATACCAAGTCTTGATCAAAAGTATTTTGAAAAATTATCAAGATCTTCAAAACATTTTCAAAAAGTGTTGTTTTTGACCTGTTGCGGTCGACCGGCTCTATTTCAGGTCAGAACGGTCGACCGACCGGTTGACCGGGCTTCTGACCGTTTGGGTGCGTGCATGTGTGCATGTCTCCCGATCGACCGGGCGGTCGACCGAACCCCATTTCGGTCGACCGACCTTCGGCTGACTGAAAGTCCCCTAGTCTCTGTTTGTTTTGGTCGACCGGGCGGTCGACCGTGGGCTGGCAACGGCTAAATTTTTTGAAAACCCGGTCGACCGCCGGTCGACCGAGAGCTCAATTTAAGCCTAACGGCTACTTTATTTAAAAACGTTTTAAAACGTGATTTTCTTCTCTAAACGAATTTAGGGGCTGGTTTTGGGTCAAATATTTCCTAATCTTTCATTATATCAGTTTACTCTTTAATCCCTAGCTCTATCCTATAAATAGGGATGATTAGGGTTTAGGTGATCACAACAATCATTTTGCAAAGAATTCAAGTTTAAGGCTTTCAAAAGAAGTTTTGTTCTCTATTTTTGTGCTCAAAATTTTCTCTCTTTACTGAAGTTTTTGGTTCAAAACTCTCTTCAATTTCATTTTCTTTTTCACTTACAAAACTTGAGCTTCAATCCTACACATTATTCTATAGGGTTTTTGTAAGGGAAAAAGTTTTTCAAAGAGGGTTTGTGGTCTTTTGATCACCAAGATATTCTTGTACTTGTGGCTCCACTACCTCTGGACTAGAGGAGTGTGATTGAGGAGTTGGGTACTCCAGTGTGGTTGTAATCCTTTGTGGAAGTTATAGTGGTTGGAAAATCCTTCTGGGTGAAGGCGGGGACGTAGAGCTGGGTGCTCGAACCTCGAAACAAATCTCAGTGGTTGCGATTGGTTTACTTGCTTCATTTACTTGCTTTATATTCATTGCTATATTTACTTGCTTCATAATCATTGCTATATTGTCGATCAATACTCACACAATAAGATTGCATTGAGCACCTTAAACTCTTATCTAAAGGAATCACGAGGAAGAAGTTCAGAGCCCATCACGGGGTATTCGACTTCTAGTCTTGTTTCGGGTGATCGTTGCATCATAACTTTTAAATTTGTGCATTGATTAGCATTATCACCTATTCACCCCCTCTAGGTGATTTCAATTGGTATCAGAGGTAGGACTCTAGTTTTTGGCTTCACATCCTTAGACAGATCCTAAAATTTGCTAATTACTATTTGCATATTTTCATTCATACACTAGTAAAGATGGCTGGAAACATTAAGACCCCTCCCAAATTTGATGGACTCAACTTTCCCATATGGAAAGTTAGGATGACTATTTTTCTACAATCTCTAGGTAGTCTTGTTGCTAAGTCTTTGACCAAGCCCTATAGTAGACCCGAAAGTGAGGAGGACACTTGGTTCGAACTTACCTTCAAGGAATATGAAGCTAATTCAAAGGCTCAGAATGCCCTACTTTTAGCTTGGAATGAGGATGACTTAACACGAGTTATCCATTGCAAATCTGCCTTTGAGATTTGGCAACACTTATTGGTCACTCATGAGGGAACATCACAAGTAAGAGAGCTAAAATAGATCTCTTGCGTTCCCAATATGAAAGTTTTAAAATGCTAGAAGATGAATTTATTGATGATATGATTACCAAGTTTACTAAGATTACAAATGCTCTTTCTTCTCTAGGTGATGATATAAGCAACAACCAAAAGGTGCGCAAAGTGATTCGTGCTCTTCCTTCGTCATGGGAGATCAAAGCTACCACCTTAAAGGAGTTGAATGACAAGGACGAGATGGAGCTCATAAGTCTTATTGGAAACCTTAAGACTCATGAGATGGAGAAGAAGGCTAGAGAAGATGCGGTACCTCAAAAGAAAAGTCAATAGCTTTCAAGTCTTCCTCTTCCAACTACGATGATGAAGAAGATGAAGAAGATGATGAAGAGCTATCTCTCTTTGTAAGAAATGTAAAGAGAATATAGCGCAAGAATAAGCTCAACTATAGAAAACGATGGAAGGGAAGGAGGAGAAAAGGATCATATGCTACAACTGTCGGAAACCCGGACACATCATGGCCGATTGTCCCGATTTCGGGAAAAAGATGATCTCCTCCTTGAAGCAAAAGAGGCCGGTTGAAAAGAAGGTATACAAAGCCACTTGGGATTCGGAAAGTGAAACCGAAGATGAAGTCGACATGACAAATATGTGTTTCATGGCAAACACACCCAAGGTAACTACTTAACCATTTGATGATGAGAGTGAAATAAGTAAAAAAAACTTTAGTACATGCTTTTGTTGAACTTTCAGAAAGTTTTGATGATAAAAAGGTAGAATGTTCAAAATTGAAAAAGGAAATTGAGATGCTTAAAAATCAACTTGCAATTTCTTTAAAAGAAAGGATGAACTTTCTTCCAATCTTATTTCAACAAAAGAGAGTTTGATGCTTATAGAGTTGCTTGTAAAGCTAAATTTCCAAAATTTGATGAAAATGAATTATCCTTGCTAAAAACTAAAATCAATGATTTTGAAAATGTTTAAAAGAATGTGCTTTTAACACTACTAAATTAGAAGAAATGTTTTCAAAGAAGCATGTGCATACTCCACATGCTAAAAATGATAAAACAACTCATGATAAAAATTCTCATGCTCATCATGCCAACACATCACATAAAACTACTCATGCTCACAATTCACATGTTCGTAAGCCACATGCTCATTATGTTTTTAAATATGGAAGAATTTATAGATGCACTTATTGTGGCCGGAATGGCGATTTAGCTAAATTTTGCTATGATCATATAAATACTACAAATAATCTTGTGTGGGTTCGAGACACTAACTCTTTAGGACCCAAGAAAATATGGGTACCAAAATCAAGTCTTAAATTATTTGATGTAGGTACACACCAAGGCTCCAAGACGTAAGGAGCGATGGTACCTTGATAGTGGTTGTTCAAGGCATATGACATGGGATATCAACAACTTCACAACCCTATCAAGGTACATTGAAGGTGGCACCGTCACCTTCGGAGATGACTCCAAGGGCATCATCATCGGTATAGGTAACATTAAGATTGGTGCATCTCCTTTAATAGAAAATGTTATTCTTGTTGATGGACTTAAACATAACTTGCATAGTATAAGTCAACTTTGTGATCGTGGTCTTAAAGTGGCATTTGATGAATCTTCTTGCAAAATTTTTGATTGTAAAACCAATGATTGTATTCTTACCGGATTTTATGAAATAATGTTTATATTATTGACATGCTTAATTTGGATTGTTCTACTAAATGCTTGAATACTTTTGATGAGATTTCATGGCTTTGGCATAGAAGATTAGGACATGCATCTTTTGATCACCTTGCTAGAATTAATTCTAAGAAATTGGTGAAGGGTATTCTTTACTTGAGGTTTGAAAAAGACCGTATTTGTGGTGCGTGCCAACTTGGGAAACAAACCAAGTCTTCTTTCAAACCAATTAAGGATATCATGTCAACTAGGCCATTAGAATTGATTCACATGGATCTTTTTGGACCAACTAAAACTAAAAGCTTAAATGGAAGTAGATATGTTTTTATTTTAGTTGATGATTTTTCTCATTTCACTTGGGTTTTCTTTTGGAACACAGAGATCAAACTTTTTCACATTTTAAGGTTTTCGAAAAAAGGTTGAAAAAGAAAAAGGATTTTTGATTTTAAAAATAAGAAGTGATAGAGGTGGTGAGTTTGTTAACCAACTCTTCATGACTTATTGTGATAAAAAGGGAATTAAGCATGAAATGTCATGTCCTAGAACTCCACAACAAAATGGAGTAGTTGAAAGAAAGAATAGAACTCTTCAAGAAATGGCTAGGACTATGATAAGTGAATATGGGCTCCCTTAATATTTATGGGCCGAGGCCGTAAACACCGCATACTACATATCAAACCGTATTTATTTGTGTAAAAATACTTTCAAAACCTCTTTTGAAATTTATCATTTAAGAAAATCAAATGTTTCATATTTTAAAGTTTTTGGATGCAAGTGTTTTGTTTTGAACACAAAAGATAATTTGGGTAAATTTGATGCTAAGGCTTATGAAACAATCTTTGTTGGTTATTCAAGTACTAGTAAAGCATACAGAGTGTTTAACAAATCATCTCACACTATTGAAGAATCTATGCAAGATAAATTTGAAGAATCTAATACTATTGTTGAGTATAGAGATTGACTCATTAGGTGAGAACATGGAGAAAATATCCTTGAAGGACTCACCCATCCAAGAAGACAAGCAAGAACCCATTGGTGAAGTTCAAAAGGATGAAGTGGAACAATCACAACCACTTCCTAAAGATTGGAGATACGCTACAAATCATCCCAAAGATCTCATCATAGGTGATGTATCAAAAGGGGTAACAACTCGCTCCAAACTCCATGAATTGTGTGGTAATTTTGCATTCATTTCTCATTTTGAACCCAAAAACATCCTCGAAGCCGAGGGTGACTCATATTGGTTGCTAGCTATGCAAGAAGAGCTCAATCAATTTGAGCGCAACCAAGTTTGGCACCTTGTTCCTAGACCCCACGATAGACCAATAATTGGTACTAAGTGAATTTTTAGGAACAAGATGGATGAGTCAGGAAATGTTATTAGGAATAAGGCTAGGTTAGTGGCCCAAGGTTACACTTAAGTTGAAGGAATCGACTTTGTGGAGACCTTTGCACCCGTAGCACGGCTTGAAGCCATACGAATTACACTAGCTTATGCATCTTTCAAAAAATTTAAACTTTTTCAAATGGATATAAAAAGTGCATTTTAAATGGTTTTATTAATGAAGAAGTTTATTTGAACAACCTCCTAGTTTTGTGGACCATGTACATCCTAATTTTGTTTTCAAGTTAGACAAAGCATTGTATGGTTTAAAACAAGCTCCAAGAGCTTGGTATGAAAGGTTTTCTAGCTTTCTTCTTACAAATGATTTTGTTAAAGGCAAACTAGACACAACATTATTCACTAAACATGTTGATAGTGACATTCTTATAGTGCAAATAAATGTTGATGATATAATCTTTGGTTCTACTAATGAGTTACTTTGCAAGGAGTTTGAACAATGTATGCAACGGGAATTTGAGATGTCATTAATGGGTGAATTGAATTACTTTCTTGGACTCCAAATCAAGCAAATGCGTGATGGGATTTTCATATGTCAAGCCAAGTACTCCAAGGAACTCATCAAGAAATTTGCAACACTCCCATGACAACTACCACCAAGCTTGATAAGGATGACCAAGGTAAGTGTGTTGATATTAAATTATATAGAAGCATGATTGGTAGCTTGTTGTATTTGACGGCTAGTAGGCCGGATATTATGTTTAGTGTGTGTCTTTGTGCTAGATTCCAATCGTGTCCCAAAGAATCTCATTAATTGCGGTAAAACGCATCATTCGTTATATTAAGGGCACTATTGGAATGGGTCTTTGGTATCCGAAAATCGGAGATTTTTTAATGACGAGTTTTTCGGATGCCGACTATGCGGGTTATAGAGTGGATAGAAAGAGTACTAGTGAAACATGTCAATTTCTTGGTAATTGTCTTGTTTCATGGTCTTCTAAGAAACAAAATTCGGTAGCCCTCTCAACCGCCGAGGCGGAGTATGTTGCGGCGGGGGCTTGTTGTGCGCAAGTCCTTTGGATGAAACGTACTCTCTTTGATTATGATTTGCATTATGATCATATAAAAATATTTTGTGATAATACTAGTACTATTCATATGATCAAGAATGCAAATCAACATAGTAAGACCAAGCACATTGGGATTAGATATCACTTTCTTAGAGATCATTTTGAGAAAGGTGATATTGAGATTGATTATGTTTCTTCTGATTTGCAACTTGCCGATATTTTCACTAAACCACTTGACTATAATAGATTTTCTTTATATGTGGTGAACTTAATGTTTGTGTTATTGAATAAGAAAGTTTTCTTACTAATTTATCCCTTTTTGATGTATGACAAAAAGGGGGAGAAATATGAAATATGGATTTGGTGTTTTATTGATTTGGTGTTTTATTGTTTTATTGATGCTTTTCAATATTTTTTTTATAATGAATTGTTTTATAATTGTTTAAATAGAGCATTATTTGAGGGGGAGTTTTACTTACCTCTCTTTTATATCTCTCTTTTATATCTTGTAATATATGTTTTGTCATCATCAAAAGGGGGAGATTGTTGGCCCAAAAGGTTACACTCTCCATTTGTTTAAGTTTTGATGATAACAAAACACATAGATACTATTTGGTACTAATAAGTTATTTAGAATGAGTTTCAGGTTAGTACTATTTATGATGGCCTTTCTATGCTATTGCAAGAAATTATGGTGCAAAAAGACAAATGGCGCAAGAGGAAGTTTTTATAGAAGAGAAGGCTCTAGTTTGGTGTAGCATGGCTCAGAGACTTCATTTCTTAGTTTTTATATTTTTAGTTTGTTAAAGAATAGTGAATAGGTTTGAAGCTCAAAAATCCCCACACACAAGATTTTGTGCACATGATTTTCTAAAAGAAATTTCTCCTATATACAAAATAGTTTTAAACATATTTCATTACTTACAAACTCTATTTTATATAGTATACCAAGTCTTGATCAAAAGTATTTTGAAAAATTATCAAGATCTTCAAAACATTTTCAAAAAGTGTTGTTTTTGACCTGTTGCGATCGACCGGGCGATCGACCGGCTCTGTTTCAGGTCAGAACGGTCGATCGACCGGTCGACCGGGCTTCTGACCGTTTGGGTGCGTGCATGTGTGCACGTCTCCTGGTCGACCGGGCGGTCGACCGGACCCCATTTCGGTCCACCGACCTTCGGCCGACTGAAAGTCCCCTAGTCTCTATTTGTTTCGGTCGACCGGGCGGTCGACCGTGGGCTGGCAACGGCTAAATTTTTTGAAAACCCGGTCGACCGGCCGGTCGATCGAGAGCTCAATTTCAGCCTAACAGCTACTTTATTTAAACATGTTTTAAAACGTGGTTTTCTTCTCTAAACGAATTTAGGGGCTGGTTTTGGGTCAAATATTTCCTAATCTTTCATTATATCAGTTTACTCTTTAATCCCTAACTCTATCCTATAAATAGGGATGATTAGGGTTGAGGTGATCACAACAATCATTTTGCAAAAGAATTCAAGTTTAAGGCTTTCAAAGAAGTTTTGTTCTCTATTTTTGTGCTCAAAATTTTCTCTCTTTACTGAAGTTTTTGGTTCAAAACTCTCTTTAATTTCATTTTCTTTTTCACTTACAAAACTTGAGCTTCAATCCTACACATTATTCTATAGGGTTTTTGTAAGGGAAAAAGTTTTTCAAAAGATGGTTTGTGGTCTTTTGATCACCAAGATATTCTTGTACTTGTGGCTCCACTACCTCTGAACTAGAGGAGTGTGATTGAGGAGTTGGGTACTCCGGTGTGGTTGCAATCCTTCGTGGAAGTTATAGTGGTTGGAAAATCCTTCTGGGTAAAGGCGGGGACGTAGAGCTGGGTGCTTGAACCTCGGAACAAATCTCAGTGTTTGCGATTGGTTTACTTGCTTCATTTACTTGCTTTATATTCATTGCTATATTTACTTTGTTCATAATCATTGCTATATTGTCGTTCAATACTCACACAACAAGATTGCATTGCTCACTTCAAACTCTTATCTAGAGGAATCACGAGGAAGGAGTTCAGAGCCCTTCACGGGGTATTCGGCTTCTAGTCTTGTTTCGGGTGATCGTTGCATCATAACTTTTAAATTTGTGCATTGATTAGCATTATCACCTATCACCCCTCTCTAGGTGATTTCATCATGGTCACAGTACAACTCTTGGAATGCCTAATCTTACTCACTAGATTTGTTACAGTTTAATATTGTACCTACCCCAATATACATGTGATATCACACACTACTCATGATAGTATCCAATTATAACTGTATGATCATACATGAAGAAATATGAGACACTCACATCCATATACTGGATATCACAACAATCTATTTACCCGATGTCATAGATAACTAAATGCATACACTGGTATCATACATATTAACATCTATAATTAGATATCATAAACAATCATATCCATATACCGGATATCATAACATCATATGCATATACTAGGTGTCATACATATTAACATCCATAATTCGGATATCATAAACAATCATATCTATATGCCAGATATCATAAACAATCATATGCATATATGGATATCATAAACAATCATATGCATATACTAGGTGCCATACCTATTAACATCTATAATTTGGATATCATAAACAATCATATCCATATACCGGATATCATAAACAATCATATGCATATACTCCGTACCATACCTATTAACATCCATAATTTGGATATCATAAACAATCATATCCATATACCGGTATCATAAACATACATTCAAGCATACTTCAATAACATAATATTAATACTCCCTTCGATCACCTCCGGTTCAACCCGATCCCTTCCTCCGAAATAATAAATAACAACAATACTCCCCTTCGGTCACCTCCGGTTAAACCGGTCCCTTCCTCTAATACAATAAATAACAACAATACCCCCTTCGATCACCTCCGGTTAAACCGGGTCCCTTCCTCCAATACAATACATGATATCATAATACATACTTATGCACATTTCTTATCACAAGGCATTCACATACATACCAATGTGTCACACAGTCAAGTTCATGTGATTTCATCTCTTAATTCATTAGTTTCGAGGAATTCTTGTCATATTTAAGAGGTACCAAACATACACATAATGCATTCAACTTAATGATACCCAATATCGTACCGGTCAAGTTCTAATTCATAGTACCAGTATTCACTTTTTCTAATCATAATACTTATTCATCCTTTTACAATTTAGTTAACATCAGGGATTCATCATCAATTGCCTCTTTTATCCTCAGGCAGACTGCCTATTGGTTACAGCTTGATTTAACTCAGAATTTTCTTATCACTTATGATACAAGTGATAGTTACACGACAATTCTGATATCACATAAATTATTAACACTTTTGATATTATAATTATCCTATATTTCAATCAAAGACTGATTATAGTACTTTTATTTGGTACGGCCCAAGGTTAACCCCAAATTCCACCATTGCTGGTTATATAGTTAATAATTCACAGTTTTCTTTATTTCTGTTAATTACTAGCCAAATCATCCTATGTATTCACATATGAATCAAATTACACACATATATACATGCATACATGTACACATATCACTTATCAATACTGGATTACTAATCCCATGGACACGACGCTAAATCTTTCATCTGTATCATAAACTTTCAATTGTTAAGATAATTATCTAACTCTTACCGGTTAGATATAATCGGTGTCAGTATAAAGATGTGATTCCAAGCCTAATAGAGGATTCTGATATTCTGCTAAATCAATTATAATGATACCCGAAAGTCTCCGGTGTATAGAGTAGGCATACCAAAATACTAGTCAATGTTATCAGTATTTATTTTGTTGATATCGAATTATCCATCATAATCAATATACTTAATGTTAAGTTGTCAGATTTACTCAATACTGACTCTACTAGTTTTCGCCAGTTTAATTACTCACTTGATACTTATACACCATCATCGGTCACCCATTATCTGATAATCATCAGACTTGATCTTATTAAGTAGGTTCTCATTAATAATTATTAATCGCTAAAAGTACAATATCTACTTATGAGTCCTGATTCAAAGGTTTTATTTTTTCACCTCTCATCAGGTTCGATGAATCTTAGTTATTTACCCATCAAATTGCTTTCAGTTGCTACTGATTAACAACTTAATCGACATATATAAATATGTAGGCCATCAGCTGACCTTTGCTGCCTCAAGTGTGCTAGTTGATACACAAGATCACGTTATGAGCATAAATATATCATGAAACACAACAAATACGAAAACAGTATTCGCAAGATCAATACTCAACATATTACATAATATTTGAGTATCCCGTGTACTTAGCTTAACAATAAGCTTTTGATGTTCAATTTACTTATCAAGCATGTTCGGTAGTGTTAGGAATTTAGTTGCTCTAATTCAGTTCATTATCAATTACTTTGATCAGTTTCATCATCATCGGTTCACATTTATAGTTACTAATTAAGCGAAATGTCCCGATCCATCCGAGTTATCAATTTTAACAAAACTTTCAATAATTTAACCAGTACGCTATTTCTATTATACTGCATCAATTACATATATCCCATTTAACAGAGTTTTCTATATCACGGTTACATCGAGTTACTCGAAGGTAATTTTCAAGTTCATTTGCTTAATTCAATTCTAATATCAACTTTGGATTCTGCTTATACCAATATCAACATAACCGATTCTATAATTATCCAATCATGATTGATGGGTCTAAAGTGATCTTTTATCTTAACTGATTTCTAATTATCTCTTATTAATAAATAAACATTCATGATCTGTAATCGATTTCCGTTGTCACTGTTTAATCTACTCAGCGGGTATACCGGTGTTAACCAACTACCATCCAATTATTATTATCCATAACTATTACTTTCTTAACAGATTGGACATCACTTGCATATAATATCAATCTTTATTTAACTATCATCATTATTATATTAATAGTCAATACACATGCAATCACAGTGTTTAATGGAATGGAGGTAGACTTTACCCACTTAACGATTTTCAGGTTGAGTGACATCAATATTCATCACACACAGGTAGATGGTAGTTGTCTATGTTCATCCATATTAATGTACTTGCGGGCGGTTAATGGTCATGTCTATACGAATTATAAATGGCATGACACAACTTGATATCATACCTGTATTATGTTCACACACACACACACACACACACATATATATAATATATATATATATATATATAACATGCCCGCAATTCATTATTCAAGATATCCTATTAGATTTCACTTCCACAACAATCATTCACTTTTATAATATTTATCACAGTCATCGTAATAATAACATCTTAGTTCCATTGGATCAATATTATCAATAATTTTTCAATAACAATTATTTCTAAATTGGGGAAAAACAGACTTGAGTTAGGACTTTCACTCACCGGGTATACCAATAAATTTTGAAACCAATACCGTATACTGATATACAAGAATGCAGCTCTCGTTTCCATGATCACAACGACTTAAGAATCATCTGAATCCGACTTCATATGGCCAAGATATCATTCGAAAGCCAAAACCAATGTAAAAGGTTAGATACATAGTAACTGAAAATATTCAGGGGGCTGTTTGTAATTTTCAGGGCCCCAAATAATTTATTCAATCTTTTTGGGCTAAAATGAAAAATTACCTTTTAAAAATGGAAATGGGTTGAATTCTTAACTGGTCGGGTCGGGTTTACTTTAAAACCCGAACCCGAAACCCAATATGGGTTTTCCCCATCCATTCGTAGCAGTAGCAGCAGCTTGCTGCTGCTGCCTTCGCCGATGCGCCTCGCGGGCGTCGGCTCCGGCGCCGCTCCGGCAATGCTTCGGCGCTCTTGCCGCCGGCGAGATCCCAAAGAGAGAGAGATGAAGGGGGGAGAGAGAGATAAGAGATGGGGACTGGTGCTTCCCCCACTACCTGCCCCACGCCGGCAGGCCTCTTGTGCAGCCGGCGCCTGGCCGCCGGTCAGGCCGCCGGCCATCACACACCAGAGAGAGGGGGAGAGAGAGAGAGAGGAGAAGAAAGATATGAGAAAAATTCTCATCGTCTCCTCCCTTAAAAAAAATATCCTACCCACTCTCACCTGCTCCCCATACCTCCCCCATACCTCAATCAATCTTATTTATTTTTATATTTTCATTTTACTTTTCTTTTTCTTTCTTCATCTCCCCAATATATTAATACAATCATAATTAGGTTAAATACCAATACTCGGTATTTATACGAGTAGTTCATGCATTATATACAATCGAGTATTTTCATATATTTTCTATATTCCGCTATTCATAATGATTTATAATTATTATCAGAAGAATATCCGGTAATATACCGATTATCAATCTCCTTATCAGAAAAATCCAAAATTTTAGAATTATACACAATAAACCAGATTCAAAATATTCAAGTGTTGCACACTTATATCGGCGTACAAACATACATAAATATCAATGTTTTCTCATATCAATTAATCCAGTATGATTTATAAAAATTTAAATCCATTCCAAATTTCATTGAATAATTATTGATAATTATTTAACACGGGAACAAATAGTTTAAAAATCATAACAATTCACAGAAAAATATTTTTAGTCCAATGAAAATATTTTAGCCCAGAGTTTACCAATCCGGGTGTTCTAGGTAAAGCCCCCTTCACTGAGACTTCCTGGGTCCAATTGTCATCTTCGTCGTCTGAAGAGCATGAATATTATTCTGGCGAAGAAGTCGACTTCGGCGATGAACCCACTCTTCTCAGAGGAAGAGATGCAGGTGTACGTCCCTGCGATGGTTCCGCCGTCAGGAGAGATTGCTACCACTGAGGGTATTTCTTCTTGAAAAAACACCTAGAGGGGGGGTGAATAGGTGTAAGTGCTAATCTAGGAACTAAGTGCGCTAAATGCGAAAGCTAATGCAAATTTTGCAACACACTTAATACAACTCACAAGTGTAGCCGAATTCCCCGTGAAGGGCTCTGGACTAACTCCTCTTGATTCTCCTTGAATGGGTTGAGGTGCTATGTGAAGCTCTTGTGGTTAAGTATAAGTGAGGCACACACACAAGCAAGCCAAACATATAAGGATGAACAATATAAAAGATGCAAGGCAACACAAGCAAATAGATATGATATGGCAATATGAATTATGCTCAACACAAGCAAATATGATATGATGTTATGAATGATGCTTTGCACAATATAAAGAAAGAGAGTTGAGAGACAAGTGGATCAAACGCAAAGGCCAAGATATGTTTCGAGGTTCGAGCACCTTGCTCTACATCCCCGCCTACACCACCGTGTAGGATTTCCAATCCACTATAACGTCCACCGAGGACTCCCACCGAGGGAACCTTCACCGAGAAGGATTTTTACAACAATGGAGTACCGAACTCCTCTCTCAAACACCGCCTCACAACCGAGGGGTAGGCCCGTAGCCAAACAACCACAACACCTCTACCGAAGAGGGTTTACAAACCAACACTCCACCTCTCACTAGAGGGAGCAAACCAATCACCCGATCACCTCTACCAAAGAGGGATACAACAAGAATAAGGGTGTTTACAACTTAGAGGTTCAACAACCTCAAACAATCTCTTTTTCTCTCTTTTCACAAAACAAAGATCCTAAATAGATTAGGATAGAAGATATAGCTCAAGTGTGAAAATCAAGGTGTTTTGGAAACAAGCAACAAAGAAAATACTTGGGAAAACTCTTGTAAAAGATAGAGAATGAAAACCAATACAAATATCCCAAATTCCTATTTTCTTTGATTTTCCAAAACCCTTGAAAAATAATTAAGATGAAAACTTTTTAGCACAAAAACACTTTTCAAAACTTGTTTAAAACACTGAAGAAGTCAGGAATTTTTAGCTCTAAAAATCTTAGCTAAAACCCCCAAGAGTTGGGGTATTTATAGCCCAAACAGAAAACTAACCGTTAGGCTGATGTGGCAGCCTGACAGGCTGACGGTCAACCGGCCCGGTCGACCGCCAACGGTCAGAAATGTGACCGTTGGGCAACCACGGTCGACCAGCCCAGTCGACCCAAACAAACAGAGAGCTCTGCTCTCAGACCCGGTCGACCCGGACGGTCGACCGTCCAAAGTCTGCCAAACGTGCACAGATCTGTGCACGTCGGTCGACCGGCCCGGTCGACCGACTTCACCCAAGTCGATTTGGTCAGAAGACTAGTCGACTGGTTGAAGCCTTGAACAGAAAACTGGGTCAGAAAAACAGTTTAAAAATATTTTGAAAAATCTTTTAAGTCTTCTAAAAATCACCAAAAATAGTTTTATCATTTTGCATTGATATATAAACATGTGGTAAAAAGTTTAGCTCAAATATCAATCAATATGAACTATTTTTGTGTCTAACAATTTTTACCAAAAATCAAAACTTGTATTTTTACCAAACTTGATTTTTCAATACATGAATAGGGAAGTCAAAATAAGTTTGTATAAGTCATTTAAGCATGTATGTATAACTAGAATACATCTACTATACATATAAACTTGTTTTGATCTACTATTCATGAAAACCAATTCCAAAACATGAAAACGTGAGTGTTTGTGCACTTGAGCATATCAACTATACTAAGCTTTACAAATGGATCTAAACACACTATCTAAACTATGGATACCTAAGTCTTCTTGATGATCTTCATCTTCAAGTTGACTTGCTCCAAAACTCAATCCATGGGCTAGGCAATGTGTGATCTTGAAGCTTGAGCCCTGGAATCACCATGATAAGCTTCTAAACTCCTTGTTGAAGCTAATCACCAACTAATATCTTGGTTAATGATCTGAAACTTAAACAACACAAGATTATTAGTAAACATAACTACATGAGTTAATCATCATCAAAACTAGGGTGGAAGTCCTTTAGGCCAACACTTCTATCTTCCTTAACTGTTTCTCATCAAGTTGACAAGATGTTTTAACATTTCATTCAAATTTCTTCTGCAGCGGTGGCTACAGTAGCGAAGCCACAACTTCTTCTCACATTAAGGAGATGATCAAGAGCTGGCCCAACAGGAGGGTCTTGAAGTTCCTGTCACCGGGATGCCTTGTGAGGATGTAACTATCAAGATCGGAGGACCCTCATCCCCAAGTGGCTTGTCCAAAGACTTGTCGTCTTCTGATCCTCAACTTGGTAAGAGAACAAAGATGTGCCATATACTCTCTTTTTCATTGTTATTACTGATATTAATGTTATGATTGCAGAGAGTATTAAGGTAGCTCAAGTAGAGGATCTTGTGGTGAACATCAGCACAGAGGATAGCGCAATTCAGACTTCGGCCGGTGAACCCAGTGTCGTGGAGTTTGTCGCTGCCCCTGTTGCTGTGGAGACCACCACAATAATAGTTCTGAAGATGTTGGCCACAGCCTCTGCGTTGAAAGAGCCTGTTGTTGGCCTTATCCCTGCACACATTGAGTTGGCTCCCATTTCTATGGATACTACCTGTACTATCATAGAAAGGGGATTCGGGAGTGCATCAGCAGGGTTATCTCCAGCATGGATATCATGGAAGAATTAGCGCATCAATGGTACAACAATTTTTCGCCTCCATGAAGTCTTGCATCGTATCGGTTCTTTCTGGGGGAAGTTCCTTTGAGTTTGCCTGGATGCTTCTTGAGAATCAGATCGAGAACATCCGTCACACTAGAAGCTCAGAGCAAGCTAGAGCGTATCTGACACTAGTTGAACAGCTGGGGATATGCCTGAGAGAACTAAGGACCCCGGAAAAGGGCAGCCCGATAGATGAGGCTCGATCAATGCTAAATAAGCTTCTCACCGCTCAGGAACATGTAAGGAAAGAGATGGAGGAGCAAATGGCTGAAGAGGCCCGTCATCTTCATAACTTCCAAGCCAGCTACCAAAAATTGGTCGATGATTCCAGGGAATTCGAGGTCGTCACCAAGAATGCAGAGCAAGTCATTATTACTGCTCGGACGGCTATTGCCAAGGTAGAAGCCTTGATTTAAGTCAACGAGCAGAAACTTGCTACTGCTAGAGGGAGGCTGGAAGAGCTGGAAGCTGCTAAAAAACTGGTCCAAGAAGATCTTACTACCCATTCTTCCAAGTTGGAGTCTCTTCAAGCGCAGTAGCTACGAAGAGATTCTTATCAGAGGAAGAGTTGCGGATTCAAGCTTGGGCGAAAGTTGAGAAGGCACACCAGTAGGAGATGCAGCACCTCTGAAGAATGGATCTATTCTTTAACGGAGCAAGATTAGCACACTTCCCTTTTGTATCTTACCATTTTTTTTATAACACTCCATTTGTCAAATGAGAAAGTGTTTTTATTACTTTTATCATTTTTAATTCAAATAATAAAAGTTATCAAATTTTTGTCTCGTCTTTAGTCTTTCTTTACCTTTGAGAATCAGACGAACTTTTGTTGCATGGATGAACTCAGCTTTCATAGTCGCAATCCTTGACTATTGTGAAAATACAGTCTTTAGTCATTTTATTGAGACGCGGCCATGAATGATAGAAAATAAACTCAAGCAGCACTGAGCTTGTGAATGAGATGCAGCTCTCATTTGTAGTGGAGACGTGGCTCTGATTTATCAAGAGAGACGCGACTCTGAACTGTTGAGAGAAACACGACTCTGGCTCGCTGAGAGAACACAGTTCTAGATCACTGAGAGGACGCGGCTCTGGCTCACTGAGGGAACGCGATTCTAGATCATTGAGAGGACGCGGCTTTGGGTCACTGAGAGGACGCGGTTCTGGCTTACGAGGGAATGCGGTTCTGGATCATTGAGAGAAACGCAGGCCTGCGTTCTTCAATTTGATAAAGGGAACGCGGCCTTCAAGCTTGTGAAAAGGCGCGAACTTCTGGACGTGGTCTTCGAGTTTGTGAAAGAACGCAGACTTCAGGACGTAGCCTTTAAGCTTGTGAATGGACGCGAACTTTAGGACGCAGCCTTCAAAGCTTGTGAAATGATGCAGACTTCAGGACGCAGCTTTCAAAGCGTCATATGCAATCCGACTTGAAGATTTTGTTGGATCTTTCAATGCTAAGTCGGCATTGACGGTTGGGGACTTATGTCTTTAGGGTTTTTTGGAGTAAAAATCCATGTGTCTCATCCATACTGGATTTGATATTCGTGTAGAAATTAAGGCTGACGGCTTTGATTTCTATGCCATTAATTATAGGCCATTTAGCGAGCTTATAAATAGGCCATAGCCTCTTAACAGTCATTCATCTTGACTATTTTCCTTTGCGAGTATGCGCTCGAGGGACTTCGTCTTGATTATTCCCCTTCAAGGGCTTCTTCAAGGGCATATGTTCTGGAGAACAAAAAGATTTCAAAGCTTCACTGCTTTCTTTCAATCTTCTTCAAAGATTATCACTATTAAGTGATTTCAAGATTAAAAGGCATTGCTTTAAATGCTTTTACGGCCGTGCTTTGACAAATGAAGTCCAACTTCTAGAGAATTATTCTTCGGGTAGGAACTGGCTTTTGCCATGATAAAGCTTGGTCTCTTTGAAGTTCTGTCATCCCCGGCCATGAAGAGACTCTGTCTCTTGATCTCTTTCTGAAATCATTTTTTTTAGATTCATCGTCCCTACTCTGCAAACGCGCCTTTCGCATTACTTGATAAAACACGGCCTTGTTGGCTTCAAAGTCTAAGTCCCAAGTTTTTCAGACGCGAGTATGGTGAACTCTGCGTTTTGGGACTTGAAACGCGAGTTTTGTACATGAGGCTCACGTTTGGGGTTCTTAACTTAGAAAAGTTTTAAGTTTGCTCTTTTGTGATCCCTGGCCGCGAATGTGGCAAACTCTGCATCTTGAAGTCACTTCAGGCAGTTTTAAGACCCGCGTCCACGTCTTTGATATATGCCTCGCATCTCATATATCAGATGTGAGTCTAATATCAGACTGCATTTGGATCCATATTTTCTATCTCTGCTCTATGAGATTCGCGTCTGGAGTTTATGACTTCAGCCCCGCGTTTGTGCTCCTCGCTTTCTGTTTTCTGTTTTTGCAGAATTTTAACCCTTGGGTTTTTTTTTATTTCTTTCAGGTCTTGGTCATATTGATGGTGCTAGTTCTAGCGTCTTTGTCGGGTTCATGGGAGAATATTTGGACCAGTCAGCTTGTTCGATTGGTGAGCACTCGGGAAGTCAAAACTTCTGTCCAAGGGCGAGGAAGATTCGCTCAGTTGTCGATACACATTAAGACATTATTGGACATGATGCACCAGTAATTTCTTGGATCCTTCCCAGGTCATAGTGAGTATGGCGTATCTGAAGGTCACAGGAAAGAGGACATCACCAGTAAGGTCTCGGATCCTCCCTTCACCAATCTTACTCAAAGAAGTGACAACAACGAAAAACCCATGCTCATGAGATGACTTTCTGGTGGTGGAGCTTCCTATTAAGTGAAGGATTACAGCCTTGTGGAGACCTTCGCACCAGTTGGTCGGGTGGAATCAGAATGCTCCCTTTCATTTTGACCTCAAGAACACCATGGTTCTCAAGAGGAGAGAAAGTTGATCAGTTGTTCCCGACCATAGTCAAGAGGATGAGCTTTGTGCATCTTCAAGATTTGGAGGAGTGAGTGCAACCTTTTGCTAAGCAAGAGGGGCTTCTTTGTACTTCTTTGTTGTAATTCCTAATCTTATTGTATAAGAGAGTATTTTGTATCACTTTCATATTTTTGAATTTCAATAAAAGTGACAAATTTTTTTGTCTTCTTACATTTCTTGACTTTTTTTCTTTGAAAATCAGATAAGCAGAAGTGATTTCCTCTGATTTCCTAGAAATGTAACATTTTAACTTAGCAAGTCAAAGTTAGACAATTTCTATTTAAGGAATTTTAAGATCACTATCAGAGGTATGATATTAACTTGACAGGAGTGAAATAGTAGACTTGCCAACCTATGGATGAGAATGGCAAGTGAAATTTTTAACCTGTGAAGGATTGTGACTGAGTCTTTATCAGAGGTTTAGTATTAACGTAATTAAGATTCAGCTGGGGATTGATGGAAACACCGTTAAAGGTATAATATTAACCTAACAGTGATTTTAAGTGGACTGGCCATTCTATTGACGAGAATAACAAGTAAGACTAGACCCTTTGAGGATCTAGGAAAATTTTATCGTTAGAGGTGTGTATTAACTTAACGGTTAGATTAAATGTTGTCAGAGGTATGATATTAAAACTTGACAAGAATGTGAGCTAGAGGTGGGATGTTAACTTAGCTCTACAGGAATTTCAGTTCCGTTTGGGAAAACTATAAATACTACTGTCATATGTGTAGTATTAAACTTGACAGTGGAAGTAATGCTAGAGGTGTAATTTTGAACTTAGCATCACTCATCTCAGCTTCGATATGAAAGTTCGAGGAAAAGTCATTATCATAGGTGTATTGTTGAACTTAACAATGAACTGGATGCTAGAAGTGTAATGTTGAACTTACCATCGCTCATCTTAGCTTCGATATGGAAGCCTGAGGAACAGTCACTGTCATAGGTTTAATATTGAACTTGGCAGCAACTTAATTACAGTTAGAAGTATAGTGTTTAACTTAACCGTAATTTTTCAGAGGTGTGATGTTAACATGACAAGAGTTGATTTGCGATATGAGCAATTTTGAGGACTTATCATTCTATTGACGAGAATTGACAAGTGAAGTTTAGAATATCAAAGGTGTAGTGTTAACTTGACAAGAGTTTGTTTTGCGATATGAGCAATTTTGAGGACCTGTCATTCTATGGACGAGAATTGACAAGGGAAGCTTGGAATGTCAGAGGTGTAGTGTTACAAACTTGATAAGAGTTGATTTGCGATATGAGCAATTTTGAGGACTTGATATTCTATTGACGAGAATTGACAAGTGAAGTTTAGAATGTTAGAGGTGTAGTGTTAACTTGACAAGAGTTTATTTTTTGATATGAGCAATTTTGAGGACTTGTCATTCTGTGGACGAGAATTGACAAGGAAAGTTTGGAATATCAGAGGTGTAGTGTTAACTTTATAATAGTTTATTTTGCGATATGAGTAATTTTGAGGACTTATCATTCTGTGGACGAGAATTGACAAGGGAAGCTTGGAATGTCAGAGGTGTAGTGTTAACTTGACAAGTGTTTGTTTTGCGATATAAGTAATTTTGAGGACTTGTCATTCTGTGGATGAGAATTGACAAGGGATGTTTGTACTCGCTGGGGAGTATTGAAACTCTTCACTGTTAAAGGTGTAATGTTAACATAGTAGTGATTGAGGTAAGGGAATTTGGTGGAAAACAAAAGGACTTATCAGAGGTGTAATATTTAACGTGACAAACATTGATTTTCCAGGGACATGAGAGGTTTGTCATTAGAGGTATAATATTAATGTAACAGTAGAGATTTTGAATGGGTTTTGTTGTCAGAGATTTAATGTTAACTTGACTGACACCACTGGGGATCAAAATAGAAATCGCTTGCCAGAGGTTTATTGTTAACGTGACAAGTCTCTATTCCTTTCGTCAAGGAAATGGATACAGGTATTTTATGGTTCTACCATTCTGTGGGTAAGAATTGGTAAGAGATTTGGAGGAGAGGATGGGGCCAAGTCCCTTAGGATTTTTAGTAAATCCTTAGCTATCAACGGATTTGGTATGTCTTTACCAACTACCGTTTGAGTTAGGCTAGCCACGCTATTCCCTTCAGCATGATGAGTTGTTGAGGACTTATGTTGGACTTAAAACCAACATTTTCCTCTATCCTCAGCCGTTAGAGGCGTCGGATGTTCATAGATAAACTAGAGAAGAGTAACAAGGCTAAAACTGAAATTTCACGCTTTGTTTCTTCTCCAATGTTTACATCATGTATCATGATATAACCAGGGTTCGATCGGCTCGACACTGATCGACCATGATGTGATCCAGTGAAGGAAGAAAGAAGCTTTTCTTTGGCGCTGTTTCAAACATCTTAGATCTGGAGATTTTGATTAGAGGTGTTATGTTAACCTGATTATAAGAACTCGTGTCTGTTGAGTTCATAGGTGAACTAGAGAAGAGTAACAAGGCTAAAATCAAAGTTTTCACATTTTATTTCTTCTTTGATGTTTATGTTATGCATAATGACGTAACCAACGTTCGACCGGTTCAATACTGACCGACCGTGTTGTGATCCGGTGAAAGAAGAAAGTGTTGGCCCAAGGTTACAATCATCCGATTTTTGAGTTTTGATGATTACAAAACATATATAGTTATTTGTACTAATCATTTTTAGTGTTTAAGTATGTTTCAGGGTTCTAAGGATTTATGAAGTGTTCTTCCCTAAAGGAAGGTCGTTTTGACTCAAGTTGGTTCATTTCGGGTTCAAGATATTAAGCTATTCAAGATCGCATATGGAGAAGCCCACTTGAAGACCTTGTAGTCACCTAGAACCTTTGTAAGAGTTAGTTTGTTAAAGAATGAGGTTGTGTTATGTTGGCTCAAGAAAACACTCACACACACCATCACTTTCCAAAATATGGTTTTTGTTTTTGGCATTTGATTTAAGTTCATGCCTTGGTGGTTTTACATGACTCAAAATTTTTATAATTTTATATCTTATTTATATCATGTTTACCAACCTTTATAGCATGATACTTAATCATATAGCCTTACAAAATTATTTTGAAAATATTTCAAAGTTCAAATAATTTCCTATAAAAATACTATTTCAGGCCTGATCGGTCGACCGGACCGTTTGACCGAGCCTTGTGGTCAGGGCATGCACGTTTGTGCACATCTGTCGGTTGACCGGACCTGTCGACCGACTGGAACCACTTTGCTCTCGGGTTTTTGTCGGTCGACCGGGTCAGTCGACCGACAGAACAAAGAAAATTTGTCTTTTGTCTGTCGGTCGACCGATCGGTCGACCGAGTCCAACGGCTAGTTTGCCAATTGGACTGTCGGTCGATCGGGCCTGTCGACCGATAGCCGCCTGCAGCCCCCAACGGCTACTTTTCTGATTTCTGGTTTCTTGATTTGATTAGGATTTGTGTGTCAGCTATTTCTGAAATTTTAGGGGCTACTTTCTGACCTAATAAGCTAGTTTTAATCATGTTTAGATTTCCTCTAATCCCTATAAATAGAGGGGATTGGTCACTTGCAAATTAGAAGAAAAATTCCTAGTTTTCAAGTTTCCAAAAGAAAGAAAAAGTTTTCAAAGGCTTTCAATTCTCTAAGTGCATTCTTGGCTATTTGTTTTCAGTGTTTTTCAAGAAATTTTTACTACTTTACAATTGAATTTTTCTCACTACACTTCTTGAGCCAAAAATCCTCCTCATTCTATAAGGAAGTTGTAAGAGAGAAGTTTGTGGTCTTGTTGATCACTTTGCTACTTGTTCCTTCTTGTGTTGAGATCCCTCTTCGGTAGAGGATTGTAATTGGTGGAGTTCGGTACTCCGGTCTTCGGTAGTCCTTTGTAATTTTCTCAGTGGATATAGTGGAAACCCTTCACGGTGGTGAAGGCGGGGACGTAGAGCGGTGGCTCGAACCTCGAAACAAATGCTTTGTGTTTGCGATTGATTTCCATTTTGCCTCTTTATTGCTTTACATTTCCTTCTTGTGATATATCTTGTGTGCACTTCATTATTACATCCATTTCATTCCTTGCATTTTCGGTCTTTACTCATCTCAACAAGAAAGCAATTATGCGCCTCAACTCATAATCTAGAGGAATCAAAGAGGAGAAGTTCTAGAGCCCTTCACGGGGAATTCGGCTTCAATTTCTTGTTTTGAGTGACCGTTGCATCATTTTTACATACTTGTTTAAAAAGATCGTTTGATTAGCATTAACACCTATTCACCCCCCTCTAGGTGTTTTTCAATTGGTATCAGAGCTTTGGTCTCTAGGTTCTTGGCTTAACAACCTTAGAGAGATCCTATATTGCTAATCACCATTCATTTTTCATCCTCATACACTTGTTAAAATGGCCGAAGGAATTAAGACCCCACCCAAGTTTGATGGCCTTAACTTTCCCATATGGCAGGTTAAGATGACCATATTTTTGCAATCCCTAGGAAGCCGGGTTGCAAAGGTGGTGACCAAACCATTTAGTGCACCCACCGGTGATGAGGACACTTGGTCCGATATTGACACAAAAGAGTTTGATGCTAATGCTAGGGCACACTATGCCTTGCTTCAAGCCCTTAATGACGATGATATCTCTAGAGTCATTCATTGCAAATCCGCACATGAGATTTGGACTCACTTGCTTGTCACTCATGAGGGGACTTCACAAGTTAAGAGGGCAAAAATTGACCTTCTTCGTTCCCAATATGAAAATTTTTCTATGTAAGAAAATGAAACCATAGATGATATGGTTACTAAATTTACAAAGATTACTAATGGACTTTCTTCTCTAGGTGACGCCATTGACAACGACCAAAGAGTAAGGAAGATCATCCGTGCTCTCCCTCCATCTTGGGAAGTCAAAGCCACTACCTTGAAGGAACTAAATGATAAGGAAGAGATGAGCTTATAGGTCTCATTGGGAATCTCAAGACCAATGAGATGGAAAGAAAGGCAAGAGAAGAAATGGCTCCTTCAAAGAAGAAAGCTATTGCCTTCAAGAGCTATTCCATATACTCCGACGAAGATGATGAAGAAGAAGATGATGAAGAGCTTTCACTTCTTGTAAAGAACGTTCGGAGAATGTACAATAAGGCAAAGTTCCAAACTAGAAGAAGATGGCAAGATAAAGAAGAGAAGGAAATTATTTGCTTCAATTGCCAAAAGTCGGGTCACATTGTTGCAGAATGTCCGGATAAAGCCAAACCCTCCACCTCCAAGAAGCCATACAAAAAGAAAGTTTTAAAAGCTACTTGGGATTTAGAGAGTGAATCCGAAGAGGATGTCGACACCGCCAACATGTGCTTCATGGCCAATGAAAGCACAAGCAAGGTAACTCTCGATACTTCCATTGATTGTGAGCTATCCATGGATGAACTAGGAGAAGCTTTTGAAGAATTATCACATAACTATGATTTTCTCAAAAAGAAATATTTGAAAATGAAAAAGGAAAATGAATCTTTAAATCATAAAGTTTTCACTCTTACAAAGAAAAAGAGGATTTGCTTTCTACTCTTATTTCTACACAAAAGGACTTTGATAACTATAAAATTTCATGCAAAGGTAAATTTTCACAATTGATAAAATAAAATTTCCATGCTAAAAGAGAAAATTGATTCATTAGGAGTAGTTTTGAAAAAATGTGAATTTGATAAGAATAGACTAGAGGCTATGTTTCCTAAGAAACAAGTCCCTAAGAAACATTCACATGCTATTCATGCTCATGTTCATAAATCACAACCTTTACATCATGCCAAGCATCCTAAACATGCCCACACTCCACACACACATCATGCATTCATGTATGGCAAAGTATTTTCATGCACATATTGTGGACGTAAAGGTCATTTGGTTAAATTTTGCTATGATAGGCTAAATGCTTCGCATAATAATATTTTGGTTCGGAATACTAACTTTCAAGGACCCAAGAAAATTTGGGTACCAAAGTCAACGAATTTGCTAAATGATGTAGGTACATCCAAGGCCAAACGACGTAAAGGATTGTGGTATCTTGATAGTGGTTGCTCAAGGCACATGACTTGGGATATCAACAACTTTGCAACCCTATCAAGGTACCATGAAGGTGGCACCGTCACCTTCGGAGATGATGCCAAGGGAAAAATCATCGGTATTGGTAATGTTAAACTTGGTACATCCCCTTTAATAGAAAATGTTGTTTTAGTTGATGGCCTCAAGCATAATCTCTTCAATGTTAGTCAACTTTATGACAAAGGTTTTGATGTTATTTTTGATAACATAGCTTGTAAAGCTATTAATAGACTATCCAACACATGTATATTTTCTGGATTTCGTGAAAGCAATGTATACATGATTGACATGTCTAATATGCTATGCAATGCTACTTGTTTGAAAGCCCTCAATGATGACTCTTGGTTGTGGCATAGAAGATTAGGCCACATTTCTTTTGACCATCTATCTAGATTAAACAACAAGGAAATGGTGAAAGGTACTCCTTGCTTGAATTTTGAAAAGGACCGCGTTTGCGACGCGTGCCAACTTGGGAAACAAACCAAGTCCTCTTTCAAGTCAATTAAGAATATCATGACATCACGTCCCTTGGAGTTGATCCATATGAATTTGTTTGGTCCTACTCAAACCAAAAGTCTAAGTGGGAATCGTTTTGCTTTTGTTTTAGTTGATGATTTCTCACGTTTTACTTGGGTTTTCTTTTTAGAACACAAAAATCAAGCCTTTTTATATTTTCAAGCTTTTAAGAAAAGAGTTGAAAGGAAAAAGATTCTTTCATTTTAAGGATAAGAAGTGATAGAGGTGGTGAATTCAATAACCAACCCTTTTCACTTTTTGTGAAGAACATGGAATTAAGCATGAACTATCTTGTCCTAGAACTCCACTACAAAATGGAGTTGTTGAGAGGAAAAATCGGACATTATAAGAGATGGTTAGGACAATGATAAATGAATATGTCTCCCTCATTATCTAAGGGCCGAGGCCGTTAACACATCTTGTTATATATCAAATATAGTTTTCTTATGCAAAAATACTTCAAAAACATCTTTTGAGATTTATTTTTCTAGAAAGCCAAATGTTTCATACTTTAAAGTTTTTGGATGTAAATGCTTTGTTTTGAATACTAAAGATAATTTAGGAAAATTTGATGCAAAGTCTTATGAAGCAATTTTTATTAGTTATTCTAATACTAGTAAAGCTTATAGAGTTTTCAACAAGTCATCCTTGACTATTGAAGAATCTATTCATGTAAAGTTTGAGGAATCTAATGTGTTTGTTAAGAATGTTGTAGAAATAGATTCCCTAAATGAAGATATGGAAAGAGCTACCTTGAAGGACTCACCTACTATTGAAGACATGCCAAAGGATGATGAAGGAAATGGAGTTCAAGAAAATGAGGTTCAAGGCAATGAAAATCAAGAAGTTGAAGTGGAGCCTACTCAACCTCTTCCAAAAGATTGGAGATACAATCCACATCATCCCAAGGATCTTATTATAGGTGAAGTATCAAAAGGGGTAACTACTCGTTCTAAACTTCATGACTTTTGTGGACACTATGCTTTTATTTCTCACCTTGAACCAAAGAACATCCTCGAAGCCGAGGGCGACTCATATTGGTTGCTAGCCATGCAAGAGGAGCTCAATCAATTCGAGCGCAACCAAGTTTGGCATCTTGTTCCTAGGCCCTACGATAGACCAACAATTGGTACTAAGTGGATCTTTAAGAACAAGTTGGATGAGTCGGGAAATGTTATTAGGAATAAAGCTAGGTTAGTTGCCCAAGGTTACACTCAAGTCGAAGGTATCGATTTTGAGGAAACTTTTGCACCCGTAGCACGGTTTGAAGCCATACGGATGACACTTGCATTTGCTTCTTATAAAGATTTTAAGCTTTTTCAAATGGATGTAAAAAGTGCCTTCTTAAATGGATTTATTGAAGAGGAGGTGTATGTTGAACAACCCCCCGGGTTTGTTGATCCTACACATCTGGATTTTATTTTCAAACTTGACAAAGCTCTTTATGGTTTAAAACAAGCCCCTGGGCTTGGTATGAAAGACTTTCTTCTTTTCTAATTTCTAATGGTTTTAAGAAAAGAAAATTAGATACTACTTTATTTACAAAACATGTTGAAAATGATATACTTATAGTTCAAATATATGTTGATGATATCATATTTGGTTCTACTAATGAAAATCTTTGCAAAGCTTTTGAATCATGCATGAAGGAAGAATTCGAGATGTCTATGATGGGTGAGCTTAACTACTTCCATGGACTCCAAATCAAGTAAAGGAAAGATGGGATCTTCATCAATCAAGCCAAGTACACAAAGGAACTTATCAAGAGATTTGTGCTTGAAGGGACTAAAACAAGCAAAACTCCATGGCAACTACCACAAAGCTTGACAAGAATGAACAAGGTACAAGTGTGGACATTAAGCTTTATTGTAGCATGATTGGTAGCTTGTTGTATTTGACGGCTAGTAGGCCGGATATTATGTTTTGTGTATGTCTTTGTGCTCGATTTCAATCGTGTCCTAAAGAGTCTCATTTGATTGTGGTAAAACGCATTATTAGATACCTTAATGGCATAATTGAAATGGGTTTGTGGTATCCGAAGATCGGACAATTTTTCATGACGAGTTTTTCGGATGCCGACTATGCGGGTTGTAGAGTGGATAGGAAGAGTACAAGTGGAACATGTCAATTTCTTAGTAACTGTCTTGTTTCTTGGTCTTCCAAAAAGCAAAATTCGGTAGCCCTCTCAACCGCCGAGACGGAATATGTTGCGGCCGGAGCTTATTGTGCACAAGTTCTTTGGATCAAACATACTCTCCTTGACTATGATTTGCATTTTGACCATATTAAAATATTTTGTGATAATACTAGTACTATTCATATGACTAAAAATGCAAATCAACATAGTAAAACTAAGCACATTGACATTCGGTATCACTTTCTTAGAGATCATTATGAGAAAGGTGATATTGATATTGATTATGTTTCTACCGATTTTCAACTTGCCGATATTTTTACAAAACCACTAGACTTGCTAGATTTTTCTTTATTTGTGGTGAATTGAATGTTTGTGTTATGGAATCATGAAGAAAATTTTTTAACTATGTTTACCCTTTTTGATGTATGACAAAAAGGGGGAGAAAAAGTTAGCTTATTTTGAGTTTTGAATTATGCATTTTGAGTTTTAATACTTTGGAGTTATGCATTTTGACTTTTGAGTTATAACAAGTTAGTTTTGAGTTTTTGAGTTTTAAGTTATAACAAGTTAGTTTTGAATTTGAGTTTTAAGTAATAACAAGTTAGTTTTGAGATTTGGTTTTTGAAGGTTAAGTGTTTGTGTTAAGAGTTTTTGAGCAATGTGTTTTGTATTCCTATGTCTCTCTTATACCAAAATTCTTAGTTTCTATCTTTTATGTATATAGCCATTCATTTATACATAGCATGATTTGAGGGGGAGCTTCCAAGCTCTTTTCTCATATTTTTTTAAAAATAACTCATATGTTTTGTCATCATCAAAAAGGGGGAGATTGTTGGCCCAAGGTTACAATCAACCGATTTTTGAGTTTTGATGATTACAAAACATATATAGTTATTTGTACTAATCATTTTTAGTGTTTAAGTATGTTTCAGGGTTCTAAGGATTCATGAAGTGTTCTTCCCTAAAGGAAGGTCGTTTTGACTCAAGTTGGTTCATTTCGGGTTCAAGATATCAAACTATTCAAGGTCGCATATGGAGAAGCCCACTTGAAGACCTTGTAGTCACCTAGAACCTTTGTAAGAGTTAGTTTGTTAAAGAATGAGGTTGTGTTATGTTGGCTCAAGAAAACACTCACACACACACACACCATCACTTTCCAAAATACGGTTTTTTTTTTGGCATTTGATTTAAGTTCATGCCTTGGTGGTTTTACATGACTCAAAATTTTATAATTTTATATCTTGTTTATATCATGTTTACCAACCTTTATAGCATGATACTTAATCATATAGCCTTACAAAATTATTTTGAAAATATTTCAAAGTTCAAATAATTTCTTATAAAAATACTGTTTCAGGCCTGTCGGTCAACCGGACCGGTCGACCGGTCCATTTCAGGCCTGATCGGTCGACCGGACCGGTCGACCGAGCCTTGTGGTCAGGGTGTGCACGTTTGTGCATGTCTGTCGGTCGACAGGAGCGGTCGACCGACTGGAACCACTTTGCTCTCGGGTTTTTGTCGGTCGACCGGTCAGTCGATCGACAGAACAAAGAAAATTTGTCTTTTGTCTGCCGGTCGACCGAGTTCAACGGCTAGTTTGCCAATTGGACTGTTGGTCGACCGGCCGGTCGACCGACAGCCGCCTACAGCCCCCAACGGTACTTTTCTGATTTCTGATTTCTTGATTTGATTGGGATTTCTGTCAGCTATTTCTGAAATTTTGGGGCTACTTTCTGACCTAATAAGCTAGTTTTAATCATGTTTAGATTTCCTCTAATCCCTATAAATAGAGGGATTGGTCACTTGCAAATTAGAAGAAAATTTCCTAGTTTTTAAGTTTCCAAAAGTAAGAAAAAGTTTTCAAAGGCTTTCAATTCTCTAAGTGCATTCTTGGCTATTGTTTTCAGTATTTTTCAAGCAATTTTTACTACTTTACAACTGAATTTTTCTCACTACACTTCTTGAGCCAAAAATCCTCTTCATTCTATAAGGAAGTTGTAAGAGAGAAGTTTGTGGTCTTGTTGATCACTTTGCTACTTGTTCCTTCTTGTGTTGAGATCCCTCTTCGGTAGAGGATTGTAATTGGTGGAGTTCGGTACTCCGGTCTTCGGTAGACCTTTGTAATTTCCTCGGTGGATATAGTGGAAACCCTTCACGGTGGTGAAGGTGGGGACGTAGAGCGGTGGCTCGAACCTCGAAACAAATCCTTTGTGTTGCGATTGATTTCCATTTTGCCTCTTTATTGCTTTACATTTCCTTCTTGTGATATATCTTGTGTTCACTTCATTATTGCATCCATTTCATTCCTTGCATTTTCGGTCTTTACTCATCTCAACAAGAAAGCAATTACGCACCTCAACTCATAATCTAGAGGAATCAAAGAGGAGAAGTTCTAGAGCTCTTCACGGGAAATTCGGCTTCAATTTCTTGTTTTGAGTGACCGTTGCATTATTTTTACATACTTGTTTAAAAAGATCATTAGATTAGCATTAATACCTATTTACCCCGCCTCTAGGTATTTTTCAGAAAGAAGCTTTTCTTTGGCGCTCTTCCAAACATCTTGGATCGGGCAGTTTTAATCAGAGGTGTAATGTTAACCTGATCATAAGAAGAATCCTGTTAAGGATAGTACTTCTTCAAAAATCTGCCATTGATCGGCATCATGAGCGTATCGTCATCTAGGGTTATAAGGCATTATGCTCCATTTGAGTAGACCGACTCTACTGCAAATAGTCCTTCCCATTTAGGCTGGAATTTTTCTTTGGTCTTATGCGTCATCACTATGGGTCTTCTGACAGCTAAGACAAGGTCACATTTCTTGAATGTCCGCTCATTGATTTTCTTGTTGAAGGCTTTGGTAATTCGAGCTTGATAGAGCTCAATTTGTTGTTGAGCTTGCAGGCATTTATCATCTAAAGCTTTGAGCTCCTGGAGTCACAGTTGATACTTCTCCTCATTTGTCATCTCCGTTGTCAAGGCGACGCGTAGAAATAGGATCTGGATCTCTAGTGAAAGTATGACTTCACACCCATATACCAAAGAGAATGATGTAACTTTTGTCGGGGTTCTCACTATCATGCAATAAGCCCATAAGCATTCACCTAACTTATCATCCTAGTCGCGCTGGCTTTTTGAGACGAAATTCTTGAGAAGTTTTCCAATGGTTTTGTTGAAAGCTTCTGCAAGACCATTAGCGGCTGGGTAGTATGCCGTTGAAGACACACTCTGGATCCTAAACTTATTGCAGAATCTCTAAAAGGCTTGGCTGATGAACTGAGGCTCATTATCATAGACAATCAGTCGTGGTACGCCAAAGCGGTAGACTACGTGATGTTTAATGAACTTGATCACGTCAGATGTCTTTACCTCCCTCAAAGGGATAGCTTAGCCTATTTAGAAAAGTAATCGGTTATGGTTAGGATAAACCGATGTCTTTTTGATGAAGGTGGGCTGATAGGACCAATCACATCCATTCCCCACATTTCAAATGGCCAAAAAGAAGTTATAGGGCAAAGATGCCTCAGTGCCTGGTGAATAAAGTCACCATGGATTTGACAAGAGTTGCATCGCTTGGCGTAAGCGATGATGTCAGGGATCATCTTTGGCCAATAATATCTGAGTCTTTAAAGTCAATCCCCAAGTTTTGGACCAGGTTGGTAAGCTTCACACCTGCCGTCATGAGCCTCTTTGAGTATTTCCTGTACCACTTTATATGACAGGCAGTGAAGGAGGATTCCATCATGCGATCGGTGATACAGTGTTCTTGTAATCGCATTGTAGTAGAATTTAGGGGCTTTCCTTCTAATGGCAGCCGCCTCTTTAGGGTCATCAGGCAAAATATCGTACAATGCGTAGTCGATGTACGGGAATCGCTAATCCCTGAGCTCTGGACCTGTTGACGGCTTTAAAGCTTCTTTGACTTGAAGATCTCTTGTCGGCTTTTGGTCGTATTCAAGAGCGCATCTTGGACAATATAAGTCATGGTTGTAGACAAATATTTTCTCTGCCGCTCCGACTGGAAGAGCCAAGGAATCAGCTAGAGATGCCAGTGCGTCTGCATGCGCATTTTGCTGGCGAGGTACATGGTTAATGTAGAAGATTTTGAACCTCTCTGCCATATAAACAGTTGCGTTATAATGGGTACTAAGTATTCATGTCTGACCTCGTATTCCCTGCGAACTTGGTTGACGATGAGCTTTGAGTCACCGTATGCTTCGAGATTTTTAACGCCAATTTAATCGACGATACGCATTCCGATCAAGAGAGCATTGTATTCTACTACATTGTTGGAACACGGCTCAGGTAATGAGAGTACACGAGGGATTATGTAGTTCTATGGGAAGACAAGGACTATCCCCACTCCTGCTACAATGTTTCCTTGTGGGCCCGTTCTCGATGCGTCATCGAAGAAGAGTTGCCATACCTATCCTTCGAAAGATGTATGGGTCAAGCAAACTTCAGCGACCTCATCTAGGAGATCCTCATAAAGTTTGGTCGCCATTGGATCTGGATGGTCAGCCAGAAAATCTGCCACCACTTGTTCCTTCACAGCTTTTTGTGGTAGGAATTGCATCTCATATTGGGAGAGCAATATGGCCCATTTTGCCAATTGACCATTTACTGATGATGGCTTTGTCATAAGCAATCTTAAAGGATTGACTTTTGATATGACGTGTATAATTTGGCCCACCAAGTAGTGTCGCATTTTCTGGATGGCGAAGACCAATGCCAAGCATTCTTTTTTGATTAGACTGTACCGATGTTCGGCTCTGATCATAGTTCTACTCAGGTAATAGATTGCCCGCTCGTGTCCCTGATTATTATTTTGGGCTAGAAAAGTTCCTAAAAATGATCCATTGCTCGAACGTATATCAGGAAAGATTTTCCTGATATCGGAGCTATAAGGACAGGTGAATGCATGAGGTACCGCTTGATTTCCTCGAACGCTTGTTGGCAAGCACCTTTCCAAATGAATGAAACACTCTTGTTTATCAATTTAGTGAAGGCTTGGCATCGTCCTGAGAGATTTGAGATAAACGTCCGTATATATGCTAGCCGCCCTTGCAATCCTCTAAGCTCTCTAAGACTTTTGGAGGTTGCATCTCCTGGACAGCGCGGACTTTCTCTGGGTCAAGGTGGATTCCTTTGGATATAACAACAAACCCTAGGAATTTACCGCTGGCTACCTCTAGGAAGGATTTGGTGGGGTTCATCTTCAATTGATGCGCCCGCATAATATCGAATACTACCTTCAGATCTGCTATGTGATCGCCTTTGGCACGGCTTTTTACTACAATGTCGTCAATGTAGCATTCCACTATTTTGCGTATATGCTCGTGAAAAATTGCATTATAGCTCTTTGGTAGTTGCCCCCTCATTCTTCAATCCAAAGGGCATGACAGTATAACAATATACCCCAATGGTGTCCTAAAAGATGTATGCTTCTCATCATCAGGGTACATCTTAATTTGATTGTATCCTGAGAATCTGTCCATGAAAGACATCTGTTCGAACCCACACGTGTTGTCAATCATGACATCTGTGATTGGAAGGGAAAACTCTTCTTTAGGACACATCTCATTTAGATCACAAAAGTCAATACAAACCCGGATCTTACCATTCTTCTTGGTAACAGGATCGATATTGGCTACCCAATCAGGATGTTGTTCCTCCCTGATGAAACCATAGTCTATAAGCTTCTTGACTTCCGACTGGATTGCTTCCATTATCTTCGATCGGAATCATCGTTGTTGTTGTTGTCTGACAGGCTTCACATCTGGATTGATATTGAGACAATGCATAACCACTTGAGGATCAAGCCCAGGTATATCCTTATAGTTCCAAGCGAAGACATCTATATACTCTCAAACTAGAGATATTAGATCTTCCTTCTCGGAGGGTGATAAGCTTTCACTTATAAAGATGGGCTTTGGATTAGCTTTATCTCCCAGGTTGATCTGGGTGACCTTATCCTCGGTGGGTGGTTTGCATTGTTCGAAGCGAATATCTTAGAGAGCATTTAGGTGTTTGACATAAGGATCTGTATCCGACTGGATTATTTCTTCATCTCCATCTTCCGGGTGGCTTGTTGAAACTATGTTTATCGAAAGTTCTTTGAAGATGTTATCGACATTGACATCTGACTCCCACGATGATGTGTCTGACGAGTGATTATGGTATAAGGACTCTTTAGATTAAGAGGCTGACGGGATTGGAGTTGACACATAACCCAACCCCCTGCGAGTTTGATGATAATAATCAGGGGTTTTCCCTTTTGGAACGAAGGATCGAAGTAGTGTTCTTCTTCCTTTGTTAAAGTTCAAGCCAGGACCACTTGTTAGGTCATACCCCATATTCTCCATCATTCTGAGTACATTTCACTCATAATGGGAGAATTGAGGGGGTTCATTCTCGCTTTATGAGTCTTTGTGAGGCATCAATTCGGACTCGATTCTTCCGAAAAGGATTGGTCTTTTAATAAAGATCCTTGTGCCTTGCGTCTTGCTGGGACTTTGAATAAAGATCCTTGTGCCTCACTGACGCCTTGGTGTACCGTGAGGGATGACCTTATCGGTACATGCAATGATGTCAGGGCATCTTTTGCCGACCAGGGGTCATCACCTACATCGGTACTACTATCTGACAGCACGAAATCAAAAGCAAACACAGAAAAGTAAGCCAAATCTAATTCTTCATTAATATACCACTCGCCTACAACATTGTCGGTGTTATTAGCATCGAGCTTATTAATGCTCGTTACAAGTGGATTCAGCTCCCAAAGACATTCTTCCTCTGTCTCTGGTTCAATATGAGCTTCATTACCAGAGTTTGGTTTCTCTGGCTGGGGATTCTCGTTCATCTCCAGAGAATCTTGGTATAGGAGGGAGTCTGTGAAGTAGTCTCTACCCCCTTGAACGGATGCCTTTTGGCGATCAATGTTCGGACTTCTCCATCTCCATCAATATACTTTATGACTTGATGGAGAGTAGAAGGGATGATGGAGTTACGATGAATCTATGGTCGTCCCAGCAGTAATTATACGAAGTGTCGGCATCAATAACTTAGCACGTCACTTCAGATCTTAGGTCTCCAGTCTGACATTTGAGTTTAATCTTTCCCATTGGATGCGTACCATTGGCGTTGAAACCTAAATGGTAGTTTGGGTGCCGCTTAATCGGTGAGTGGGGATCCCTAAGTGCTGCATGACTCAGCGGGGTATAATGCTTAACGCTGATCCTAGATCTACATGAATGTGCCTCACTTCTGACGATCCAATGTACCCTGTGAAGTGCAGAGGCCTATCATGTTTCCCCTTAACCTGCATGTCATCTGGCGTGAAGGTTATGCAGGAGGCATGTTGAGAGGTGTGGAGGCAGTCTTCTCCTTCTTCCTCCTGTGTTCAGCTGGAATCTCAGCCATAAAGACCTCAGCATCATCTAGAGCTTCCCTCAGAACTTCTCTGGTTGACTTTGACAGTCTCAGGAGCCCGTAAAGGGTGATCCTGGTCGGGATGTTGGCCAGTTGAGCTAGGACATCGAAGTGGTAAGGTGCTGAAGTTTCTTCTACTTTGTCCTTCGGGAGGGCCTTGGCATACCGAATCTCCTTTTATTTCTCCACGGGTTGCTTCGTGGATTGATTGGTCGGTTCAGGGGTGATTTTAGGTGGTTTTGCCACCATCTCGTCATATTTCTTCAAATATGACTGACCCGAACGACTTTCGGCCATGAGTGGTGCATTCAGCTCTGCAGCAAGGATGATTGTCTCCTCCTCTGAGTTGGTTAGTGAGGGGACATCAGTCTGTTTTTGGGAGGAAGCGCACACCACATTGCAAGATGAAGCTTTTGCCTTACTTTTGGACTTTCTGCTGGTAACAGTAGTCCATTGTTGGCTTTCCACAAGGTCGGGTTGGACCCACATGATTTCTGTCTGAGAAGTACGAACAGGTATGAGACCTTTCTCTTGTTAGTGATGTGGATCTATATTGAGTACCCTTAGTTCCTTTTTGGGGATGGGAACTACTTTGGCTGGTGTTGGAGGCTGTACCCCGAACTGAAGAAATAACATCATGTTAGCTGTCACTTTCTTCTGATCTGGATGGAGCTTGAGCACTTCTGCATCAATTAGAGCTTGAAGGATCTCTTTGAAGATATAACAGCTCTTAGTAGGGTGCCCCAGCATCCTATGATACAAGCAGCAGTTGGGCAGTCTTGCCAACCTCCTCGGGAGGTCTAACTTCAGAAAGTTTTAATCTGTTGCTCTTGTTGAGTAACTTAAACAACGAATCGACATGCTCGTCCTTGAAGGAGTACTGCCTGTTGGCGCGCGGCTGACTTGAAGAACCACCCCCTCTGGTCGGCTGAGGTTTAATGGGAGATTTCATCTCTGTTGCCAATGTATCCTTCCTTTTTGATTAAAAAATACTTCTGATGTGCGCCTTATCGACTTTTTAGGTCTGGGCTTGTTTTCTTTTGTCCTAACCCTGACGATAATCTCTTCTGCCTGTTCACCTTGCTAGACCAACTACTTCCAGATGCGGCTTTCAGCAACTCCTATCTGGGCTAGGAGTGAAGTTTGCAAGTTATGACAGCATGTTTCCACCAGGGTGGCCTAGGTCATACCGCTAGGACATCGGAGTGCCATATTCTGAAATCTCTCCAGAAATGCTTTGACTGACTCTCCTTTTCGCTGCCTCATTGCCAGGAGAGTTGGCATGGTGATCTCGAATCGTCTTCGAAGAAGCGCGTAAGGAAAAGCTTCTCCAAATCACCCCAGTTCTTGATGGAGCCTTCTGGGAGTTTCATGAATCATTCATAGGCGAGTACCTTCAGAGTGCTGATGAACAAATGTGCCAAGATGGTATCATTTGATACTACGTTCCCTTTCTGAGACTTGAAGTAGAAGATGTGTTGGTTTGGTGACCCTTTGCCATCGAAGGCCTGTAGGGTCGGAGCTTTGAATTTAGGAGGGTACGTGACAAGATCCTACTCAGCCGGGTACGATCGGACCACTCCTGCTTCTTGGAGGCCTCTCTGATTTGTGAGGGCTTCCAGACACTATTCCAGTTTATTCATTCTTTTAGAATGAGTACTCCCATTCTCAGAATTGCCTCCCTCTTTAGACGAAGGCTTGGACGACTCGGAGTTAGACTGTCCCTCCTCCTCGGTATGCGCAAAAGACAAGCTCTCCCCTTCCTTCCATTTACCTTTAGACTTTTTAGAAGGAGTTTTGGGTTTAGGCCTTCTCCCGCCCTCAAAAATTGTGAAAGCATTTGCTTGAGGGGGTCGATAGATTCTTGTTGGGTGTGAATCATATCGAGTTGTTCCCTCTGGGCCTGGGCTTGCTGTTCAAAGTGCATGGCCATCTCTTCAGGATGTTTGCCATATTTGCGAAGCCTTCCTTCTCTATAGAAGAGTTCGAGGCCTGTGATTTTGCAATGGCAGAGTGTGACTCACTTACTTCAATGTCCCGGGCTAGGGCACTGTAGTCAATTGGGGCTTCCGCGCCAGTCCAAGTGCGAGTATGCCAGTATACTCCTTCTGCTTCAGTGTCAGACTCATCAGAGCTGACTATCAGTTGTTTCCCCTTACTTCTGCTTGGCGTAGTGCTTGAACCAACCATATTCCCAGTGACTTCGGGGTACTTCGTATCAGAGAAGGTTCTCTTTGTGCGGGAGCGACATCTTTTGGCTGATCGGGAGGTTGACGTTAATCGTCTAAATACCAACTGCTTGCTTACATGTGAGTTGCAGTGACATTCAGAGAGCATTGCTATGATGAGCCGTTCACAGCAACATGATGGAGCGATTTGATGGGCACTCCTCTTCTTTGTCAGATAACCCTTAGATTCGTTGGAGGGGGATCAAAGAGACCAGCCTCAATTTTCGAGGGCTTTTCAGCTTCTGAAAGCTAACCTTGCATCGTAGATCTGAAACGCAGGGTTCAGAGATGCAGAGCTCACGTTCTGCAGGAAGGACACGGCTCTCGCGTTTTGGCTTTGTAACGCGGGTCTCGTGCTTCTGCTGAGAAGAGACATGGATCTCGCATTGCTGATTGTCATGTTCGGCCAGCGATAGTAGGGAAACACAGACTTTCTGAGTCCCGTATTCCATGGTAGAGACGCGAGTCTCGTGTTTCTGAGAGGAGACACGGACCTCGCGCCGCTGAACGTTGCG
The DNA here is from genome assembly GCA_038442645.1 of Agave tequilana. NCBI lineage: Eukaryota > Viridiplantae > Streptophyta > Magnoliopsida > Asparagales > Asparagaceae > Agave > Agave tequilana. Next base: position 53,690 of record JAVJIF010016725.1, on the reverse strand, counting down.
TTTAAGAGGTGAGGCCTCGACAACACAAGCTTCTTGAGCTTCGCATTTTGGTCTCCAAACGCAGACTTCATGTGTCCTGTGCAACTCAGAAGGGATGCAGGCATGAGCCTTGCATTCTGTATCTGTTGGACAGATAGTTGTTCCAACTTCTTGAGTCTATTGTCGACGTGTGCGTCGCCTCTGTCGACGTTTGGCATTCCGGTTACATTATACGTGTTATTGCGAACCCCTGGTAACCTGGAACTGAGGAAGACGACGGGCGTGGCCGGATTGATTGTTAACAATGTTGGCCTCACGGGTCTCGTGAGAGACATTAACGCGGGCCTTACATGTGATACGGCTAGCAATGATGCTCTCTGCACAGGCCATGATCGAAGAAGTCTCCGAAGGGACCCGAGAGTGGATCTCCGAAGAGACCTTGCGGTACTGCCGCGCCATAGGGCTCTTGAAGCCAGAAGAGAGGAACTCTTCATACTTTACCTGGTTGAATTCCATGTCAAGCGATTCGACCGTTCTTCCCATGAGGTGACGTCACCTTGTGCCACAACTTGCTCATCAGTAGAGAAAGTAGTCCCCAGCGGGAGTTGCCATCGTTTGTTTGCTCGAAATAAATAATTTGAGATGAGAATACGAGTCATAAAATTTTCTTGAATCAAATAAAAAATTACAACAATCTCAAACAATTCCGATTACAAGAGAGAGAAGATATTCAAGCTCAAATCTTCTCTTTGTTTAATGTTGGGTTCTTGATATAGCGGTGGAAAGTGAATCTTATTTTTCGTTGACCAGGTGAACGTTAGTGTCTTCTGAAAATCTTCTCTTCGGATTATAGACGGAGTAGCACAGCTCCTGTCCAATGAAATCTCAAAGAGACTTTAGGCAAAAACTTGAACTCAGCAAGTTGGCAAAAGAGTTAAACTCTTTAATATTCCTTAGCTGAAGATTCTGATCAAACTTATCCAATTCGATCTTTCCTTTTTTTCAGTAGCAAACTAAGCTATTTATAGGGGTTGAGGAGTAAAACTGTCCCCTAAAAACCTCCATAATGGGGGTTAACTCCCCTCATTACGTGAGCAGTAACTGACCCAGTAATGAGAGCAGTTATAACGGAGACGTAGAGCTTCTCTAGAATTGAAATGTGGGCTTCGAGCCTCGCGCTTTGGTATTATAGTGCTGTTGGATGTCGACTTCGAACCCTCTCAGACGCGGGTTTCAAGCTCTGCGTCTTGGTATTGCAGTGAAGCTGAGACACGGGCTTCGACCCTTGCATCTTGGTACTATAGTGACGCTGAGACGCGGGCTTCAAGCTCTGCGTCTTGGCCATTGCAGTAATGCTGAAATGCAGGTTTTGAGCTCTACGTCTTGGCCATTGTGTGAGTGGCTATGATTAGCCTTGCGTCTGAAGTATAGTCTCTGCTTTCTGATGACTTATCCTCAGTGATTTTTAGATAGTCTACAATATATCCTTGTGTTTGTGAATGGCTATCTCTCTCTTTGAACTTTACTCTCTTTATATCTTACACTATTATTATTGCTCATCTATTTACATGCTTGATATAGTTCGTGTGCTCATACTTGTATTAAACCAAGAAAGCTATTGAAGCACCTCAACTCTTAATCTAGAGGAATCTTGAGGAGAAGTTCTAGAGCCTTTCACCAGAAATTCGGCTTTACTCTTTGGTTATCCATTGTGTGTTACTGTATAAGTGTTAATTTTGCATTATTTGTCACTAGATTAGTACTGCACCTATTCACTCTCCTCTAGGTGTGCATTCAATTGGTATCAGAGCTAGCGCTCCTGATATTCGATTTAACCACCTAGGAGTTATCCTTGATTTGCTAATCTCTATTTGCTTTACACTTCATATTTGTTTCACACACTCATGGATTATCTTTCTCCATCTATGTTTAATGCTTCTAACATTGACATGTAGAAATTTAAAATGAGTTTATATCTTAAAATCTTAGGATTGCATGTTTATCTTGCCACTACTAAAAGATCCTATTTTGATAATGGCAAATATGTTGAGGCTAATCAGCAAGCTATAATTGCACTTAAGAAAATACTAATCAAAGAATATCTTTTTATGATTTCTCATTGTGTTTCCGCTTTTATAGTGTGGAACCCGTTGATCTCTCTCAAGGAATAAGTTTCAAATGATGTTGAGAGTGAGTCTAGTGAAGATGAGTCCGACCAAACTTGCTACATGGTCCAAGGGAATGACTACCTTGAGGTAACTTCAGAATCTCATCTTGATGATTGTGCTAGTACATCTAACAATGATAATGATAGTATAGACGCACATATATTGAATGATGAGCTTGCTATGCTTTGTGAGGATTTACTTTCAAAATACAAATCGTTGAAAAATAAGAGTTTGAACTTGAAGAAAGAAAATGAATTTTTGTCTTTAAAACTCAATTTTGTTTTGAAAGAAAAAGTAGAGATTTCAAATAAAAGAGAATCTTTAAAAACTCAACTTGATCTTGTTTTGAATTAAATGAGATTTTGAAAAATAAAAATAATTTGGGTGTTGCCTTGAAGGAAAATGGTTTTTTATCTTCAAGACTTGATTTTGTTTTAAAAGAGAACAATTCTTTGAAAAACAAATTTGTTTTGATTTTCAAAGGATTGGATTGTGTTTCAATTGAAAAAAATTCTTTGCAAAATGTTTTGATTGAAAAAGAAAAGAATTTTATTTCTGATGCTCGTATCATTTCTTCTTTCAATATTAATAATGATATATGTGTTTTGAAGATGAATGTTGATTATCTGGGCTCCACTTTGAACCAATGTGCTATTGATCACAAGAGATTGGAATTCATGTTCCGCAAGAAACATGCTTCACTTTTATATGCACATCCTCCACGGCATACACATGCTCGTCATGTTCACACACATGACACTTTGTATGCGAGAGTGTACACATGTACACAATGCGATCGTAAAAGTCACCTTACAAAATTTTATTATGATAGATTAAATGTTTCTAATTTTGCAAGTAAGTATGTTTGGGTTAGAAGAGGCACTAACCCCATGGACCCAAGAAAGTTTGGGTACCAAAATTCACTCCTATGATATTTGATGTAGGTTTGGGCTCTCACAAGACGTGAGAGACTCAGTATCTTAGTGGTGGATACAATCAAACTTGATGGATATATTCTAGGATACATCACTGTCAAGATGTTTAGGTGGGAAGACCATCTCATTTTTGGAGAAATGGAGATTGATTCTATTGGTTTGATAACTATCTCTATCCTCCATATAATGTTTATATGTATGCTTTTAAATTGATGATTTTTAGCATATCATGGTTTTTATGTTTCTTGTTGAAATGTAATGCTTATTAGAACTCGTGATATACATATATAGCTCTTGAGATACACTCATACTTTTGTGAAAAATTGATTCATATCTTTTGTGTTCTCAATTTTTATTTAGCTATGTATGCATATCCTAGTCTTAATGAATCTTGCATTTACGCTTATGATTGAATTTGCTTATCAATCATGTTTTGGTGTTCTTATGCATATCATATTTTGATTATATGTCTAGAAGAAAACTTGTGGTTATACTTGTACAATTTGTGAGTTACACTTGATTCTTATATTTTATATGTTATATTGCCTTCGTGTATATATACATATACATATATATATATACATATACATATATATATATATATATATATATATATATATATATATATATATATATATATATATATATATATATAACTGACATATATTTTGAATTTTATTTTTTCATCCTCAAGGTGTTTCTTGAATAGTATTTGATAAAAATAGAATCTTTCATGATTTGTGTTTTCATGTTTATAAAAAGAATTTCATGTGGGTTTTGATGAAATTGAGCTTCATTACTTTATCTTCATGAAAATATTATTCATATGAATCTTGTGCACTAACCTTTTTGTTTTCTCGTGATTTCATATTCATGAGCATATATGTGCTTTATAGATTTTGAGTGTCAATTTTTGTGTAATTAGAATGTTTCATGAGATACATGATTTGTTTCATGTTTGAAAAATCTTGACTAGTTTTCAAAATTATTTTACATTAGTTATTTTATTCTTCAACTTGTGGTATTTTCATACCTACTCAATTATTTTCAAAAATATTTTTTTGAAAACTTTCACCCTTAGAGGGTGATTGGATGGGCGACCACGCCTTGTATGCTCTCAATGACTATTCTTTTGAATGTGCATGTTAGGGTGGTATATCAATGAGTTATACACTTATTTATCATGAAAATTGATTCTTATATACTCATTCTTTTTTATTTATATATGTATGCATCATATGTCAAATGGTATTTTAATTGTCATACATACATATATATGATTCCTTATGCTTGTTTAACAATGTTCATACATTCTTTGATAGCAGAAATTCTTTTTAATGTTAAGCTTGATTTGATTTCATATATATTTGTACATTCTTTTAAAAGCTTTTGCATTGGTTATGTGATTATCTCAAAAAAGGGGAGAAATTTCTTGATTTATATTTCTATTGGTATCTTATTCCCATCATTTTGAGAAAAACAGTTTTCTTTTAGAAAATGTTCATATTTTCAATTAGTATCAATTATTTATAATTGGTATCTACATTACAAAAATTATTTAGACTTTCAAAATTGGTATCATAGACTTCACTTTTAATTCTATTTATATCTTATTTAAACCTTCTATTAGTATCAAAATTGCTTTGCAAATTGGTATATATGTTGGTTCTAACATGTTCTTCAATTTTTAATTGGTATTTCTAGTTTCCAATTGGTATCAATGTTTTTTTTTAATTTGGTATCTTATAATCATTATCCTTTTAATTGGTCTCTTATTCATGTTGTGTTTTGCGATTGGTTTTGATATCCATCGCCTTAATTTTCTTTTTACACATGTACAAAATTTGTTTTTAAATATGTTTTGCCCCTTTGTTGATGAATTGACAAAAGGGGAGAGAGGATTCTAGAGTTTATATATGTATGCTATTTGCTATTTTTCATGCATATGTTTGTATGATGGATGGTTCATTTGGTATCTAGAGCTTACATTGCATATATTTTTATTTTTTAAAACTTGAACTTAAGTTTATTTTTATTTTTTAAACATTTGGTATCTCGAGCTTAGATTGCATACACTTTTTGTATTTAGTATTAGTATCTAGAGTTTATATTGAATGTCCATATGATTGATGTGATTGGTATCTAAAGGTTTAATCGAATATTTATATGTTTTATGCTATGCATGAGTTAAGGGGAAGCTTTTGCAAAGCTCATCTTTAATCCATGCATATTTAACTCTATGAGTTTTTTCCTCATTAAAAAAGGAGAGATTGTCGGCCCGAAGGCCTATCACTCGAGTTTTGATGACGACTAACTCAAGTAGTTATGATACTAATGATTTATGTTTAATATGTTTCAGATATTGATAAGAGCATAATTGGTGTTTATCTTCAACCAAAAATTCGTTGTCAAGTTTTGAAGCTATCATATGATGATTCAAGAGCTCAAGCTTCAAGATCGCATCAAGTACTCGAGATGGAGTCTAACTTATAGATCATGTTTTGAATCAAGTCTAATTGGAGAAGAAAATTTATAAGAAGACTTGTGCCTAGCGTTTGTAAGTTTTGATCTTGTGTAATATAGATTAGTTTTAGATTGCTCAAGCTTACACATGCACAATGTTTGGATATTGTCTTTCAAGATCAATAGTTTTGATTTTCAATTTAATCGTTTTGGTTTCACAAGTTTATGTTTATACGATTTTTATCTCAATAGAGTAAGTTTTATAATTTGTAATATGTGTTGGATTACATCCACATATATTAGAGCTTTATTATTTAAAGAAACTTATTTCTATGTGTTTTAAGTTTCGGTTTATCAAGAATACATTTTCGGTTTCATGAATGAATTTCATCGAAAAATGTTTACATTGGTTTATATGTATTGGATTTCATCCATATACATTGATGCTTTATATATGTTTAAGAAACTTATTTTGATGAGTTTATATCATGTGTTTAAATTTTGTATTTATCAAAACTTATTTTGATGCTTATTGTCAAAAACAAGTCTATATCATTTATTATGTATGTTGGATTCTATTCATACACATTATGCTTTAAAAGTGTTTCAATGACATGTTTTTGTATTTATAAAGTTTTGAAAGAATCAAATTTTCATTTAGAAGTTTGGTTTTTGGAAAAAATACGATTTTTGTTTTAAGCTTAAATTTCTTTGCCTCAAAAATAGTTCACATGTTTGTAATATGTGTTGATTTTTTATCATACATATTTGTGCGACATTGTATTTACATGAACTTATTTTTGTGAAATTTATTGGGATTTATTGGAATTTAAATGAGTTTCAAAATGTCATTTAAAAATCCTTTAAATATGGTTTTGGGCTGTTGTTGGTGACCAATCGGTGGACCGATATCTAGAGCCGGTCGACCAATATCTAGAGCCAGCCGACTGAGCCGGTCGACTGATGTGCACAACATGAATGAGCTCATATGAGCTGGTTGATCGGTCGACCGACTGGTCAATCGACATCCGAGAGCATCACTTTGTTGGACTCGCTCGACCGACCGGTCGACCGACTAGAGAGAGGAGCTCTCTAGTGTTGGGCTCGGTCGACCGGTAACCCCAACGGCTAGAAATATAGTCGTTGGGTACTCGACCGCCCGGTCGACCGCAAGGCCAGTTTGGCCTGGTTTTTTAGCCTAACAGTTAGTTTTTAGATTGGCCTATATATATATGGATTTTTGGCCAGTTTTTTCATAAGATTTTGAAGAGATATTTTTCCTACATTCTACTGAGTTTTTAAAAAAAGTTTTTGTGTTCAAAATCTACATGTTCTTTGTTTCAAAGTTTTGAAAAATCAAAAAAAACAAGTTTTGGGAATTCTAGTTTCAGGTTTTAAATTTCTACATCATTCAAGAAGTTTTATCAAGTGTTTTCTTTTGTGCTTTTTTTCAAAATCTTTGTATTCTCACAAACTTGAGTTATTCATTGCAAAATCTATCATCTAGAATCTTGTATTGTGAGAGGTATTCTTTGTGATCTTTGTGCTCACCAAGTGTTGTAAAACCTTTTCATCATTTTGTGCTTTGACTTTGTGCCTTCCGTCTTGTGTAGAGGTGACTTTCTTTGTGAACTGGCTTTGTGCTTACCTCTTGTGTAGATGTTGTATCCTTTATAGAGTCCTTAGTGGAAATAGCGGAAATCCTTCACTTGGTGAAGGTGGGGACGTGGAGCTAGGTGCTCGAACCTCAAAACTTATCCTTGTGTTTGTGATTGGCTATCTCTTTCTAAACTCTAGTCTCTTTATATCTTTCACTATTATTATTACTCATCTATTTACATGCTTGATATAGTTTGTGTGTTCACACTCGTATTAAACAAGAGAGCTATTGAAGCACCTCAACTCTTAGTCTAGAGGATCTGGAGGAGAAGTTCTGAAGCCCTTCACTAAAAATTCGGCTGCACTTTATGATTATTCATTGTGTGTAAGTATAAAAGTTTAAATTTAGTATTATTTGTCATTAGATTAACATTACACCTATTCACCCCCTCTAGGTGCACTTTCACAAGGGTCAACCTTGGGTAAAGCGTTCGGAAGCAAAATCATACGACCATGCTTGTCTTGGAGCAAAAGACTAGTGGTCCTTTATGACAGCAGAGGGCACTAAATTCTCCATTTTAGTCCCTCCGTAAGTACCTTGAAGATCTTGTCCAGTAGGGTTATCTCTGAGATAGTCCTCACGCCCAGAGTCTCCTCCGAGACAAAAGGACAGCAGGAGATTCCGTCTCCGAGTAAACCGCATCACACGATCACTCAATACAAAGCGGTTGACTAACACCAACCAGACCAATAAGAGAAGGAAAGTTTCTCTAACGGATAAAAGTTCCTGTATCCCATTCACCTTTTATGTATTTTATTAAAATTATTTAATAAAAATACATTCAAATTCTTAACGGCTTTCTACATCCTCGGCAGGATCTGCCAATTCGCTAAGCAAACCCCATGTAGGCTATTCACGAGCACATCTTCTCGGGAAGTTCTATCTGTGAGTTCCTAGAGAGAAGACCGCCACTCGAGGACTATAATGCAGGTCTGGCTCATCCCCGTCGGGCAACTACCATCTAGAAAGTTCATCCCCACGGGGCAACTATCTTGGCTCATCTTCGATTGGGCAACTGCCCTCTGAGAAGCTCATCCCCAATCAGGCAACTGCCACCCTTATGGCTCATCTCTAATCGAGAAACTACAGATTGTAAGGTTCATCCCCGATTAGGCTACGATCAGTTTGTCTCTGTTCCGAGGAGGGAAGCCCCACTCGAGAATTATAGTACGAACACCTATCTCTGTATTCCAAAGTCTCATCCTCAATTGGGCAACTGCCCCTCGGAAGGCTCATCTCCAATTCAACAACTGCCTGCCCAGCTCTGAGACTGAGGGTTCCCCTCACTCGAAGTCTTATGATTGTGCATTCTGAGAGAACAATGGCACCAACATTAGCCTCTGGGCTCCCGTCGACTTTCCCTCCCAGTTGGGCAGCCATCCAAACAATTCATCTCTGCGATTGAAGTCCTCACTTCACTCGGAGTCAAGCGCCTAGCGGCCTAATTCATCTCTGTGACTGAAATCCTCACTTCACTCAGAGTCTATCGCCTAGCGGCCCAATTCATCTCTGCGATAGAAGTCCTCACTTCAGACGTAGTTCATCACTTATTGGCCCAGTTTATCTCCGCGACTAAAGTCCTCACTCCACTTAGAGTTCAATGCCTAGCAGCCCGATTCATCTACGCGACTGAAAGCCCTCACTTCACTCAGAGTCCAGTGTCAACGACCCAGTTCTCTCCGTGACTGAAGTTCTCACTTCACTCGGAGTCCAGCGCCTAGCAGTGCAGTTCAACCCTGCGACTGAAGTCCTCACTTCACTCAAAAAATAAATGTCTGTACGCTTAAAGATGAAGGCACCACCTGGAGACGGTATCGTATACATTATGTTGAAATTCTAAATAAAGATTTTTGAAAACTAATCCAATCACATCAAATTTCAGATATTTGGAGATATATCAATTCATAACAATCTCGGGTTTAGAACCCACTTGAATTTCTGGTTTGAAGTCATGCTAATTAGTTCCACTCACCTAGTCATCCTATTGTTGGCCGAAGGTTATAATCACCCGGTTTTATAGTTTTGATGATCACAAAACATATATAGTTATTTGTACTAATCAAGTTTAAGTGTTTAAGATTATTTCAGGGTTCTTAGGATTCAAGATGTTTCTTCCCTAGAGGAAGGTGATGTTGACTCAAGATGACTCATATACGGGATCAAGAATTCAAATTACTCAACGATGCAAATGAAAACACCCGATTGAAGATCTTGTAGTCCCCTAGACTCTTGTAAGATTTTAATATGTTAAAGAGTAAGGATATGATATATGTGCTCAAGAAATTACACACACAAAAATACACTTTTCAAAAATACAAATTTTTGGTAATATTGGTTTTGTTGCATGTTTGGTTAATATACATGTTTCATAATTTTTCAAATTTTTATATCAAGTTTAGAACATGTATTTTATCTCCTATACTATGCTACGTAACCCTCAAACTATTGAAAAATATTTAAAAACTTTCATGTTCAAAAATCTGTTTAAATCCTAATTTAGGCCATTTCGATCGACCGGGCGGTCGACCGTAGCTGTTTCAGGCCAACTCGGTCGACCGGCCCGGTCGACCGGGCCTTTTGGCCATGGACGTGCACGCTGTGCATGTCTATCGGTTGACCGAGGTGGTCGGCCATCAACCGACTACATGGCACTTGCTCTCTGTTTGTGCTAGTCGACCGGCAGTTCAAAAATCTCTTTTTAAAATACCTGGCGGTCGACCAGAGCCAACGGCTACTTAGCCAAGTGGCCTACGGCCGGTCGACCGGCAGCTGTCCAGACTGTCACCGACGGTTCTATTTTAGATCTGTTTTTTTATGAGTTCCAACGGACATTTCTTGTTTCCAAGTGGCTAAACTCACCCCTAATGACCTGGTAACACTTATGAATAGTATTTATCCTTTGCCTACAAATAGAGGTCATGGGTCTTTGGTTTTCTCACAAGAAAAACATCCAAGTTTCAAGTGTTTTCAAGAGAAGAAGTGTTTCATTGCATTTCATTTTTAAAGTTCTTTCTATTGCAAAATATTTCAGTTGGTTTTCAAGTCTTCTAAGCTCTTACGACTGAAATTTTTCTCTCACTTTACTTCTTGAGCCAAAAATCATACTCCACTATATAAGAAGTTGTAAGAGAGTGTTTGTGGTCTTTCTAGATCACCAAGTGACTTGTATTCCTTTGAGTTGTGGTTCCTCTTGTGTGAGGACAGTATTGTTGGAGTTGGGTACTCCGGTCTTGTGTAGATCAATTGTAATCCTTGGGTATAAGGTTCATGTGTGGAAGTTCCCTTTGTGGATTTAGTGAAAATCCTTCATAGTGGTGAAGGCGGGGATGTAGAGCAGTGGCTCGAACCTCGAAACAAATTCTCTTGTGTTTGCGATTGATTTCTTCTTGCTCTTTGTTGTTTTACATTATTGTACTTATGCAACTACTTGCCTTGTTTTTCATTATTGCACACATTTCATCTTCTTGCATTTTTGGTCTATACTCATATCAATAAGGAAGCAATTAAGCACCTTAACTCATAATCTAGAGGAATCAAAGAGGAGAAGTTCTAGAGCCCTTCACGGGGAATTCAGCTTCAGTTTCTTATTTTGAGTGACCGCTTGCACATACATTTTAACTTATTTTTAAAAGTGCATTTGATTAGCATAACACCTATTCACCCTCCCTCTAGGTGTTTTTCAATTGGTATCAGGGCTTTGGTCTCTAGTTGCTTGGCTTAACAACCTTAGAGAGATCCTAAATTGCTAATCATCTTTTTCATATTTCATCCTCATACACATTAGTAAAGATGGCCGAAGGTATTAAAACCCCACCCAAGTTTGATGGCCTTAACTTTCCCATATGGAAGGTTAAGTGACCGTATTTTGCAATCCTTAGGAAGCCGGGTTGCAAAGGCAGTGACTAAACCTTTTAGCGCACCCCTTGGTGATGAGGACACTTGGTCCGATATTGCCACGAAAAAGTTTGACGCAAATGCTAGGGCACACTATGCCTTAGTTCAAGCTCTTAATGATGATGACATTGCTAGAGTCATACATTGCAAATCCGCATATGAGATTTGGACTCACCTTTTATTCACTCATGAGGGAACATCACAAGTTAAGAGGGTTAAAGTTGACCTCTTAACGTTCCCAATATGAAACTTTATCATGCAAGAAAATGAATCTATTGATAATATTGTTACTAAATTTACAAAACTAACTGACGGGCTTGCTTCTTTAGGTGACGGCATTGACAACGATCAAAAGGTGAGGAAAATCATTCGTGCACTCCCTCCATCTTGGGAAGTCAAAACTACAACCTTGAAGGAGCTCAACGACAAGGAGGAAATAGAGCTCATTGGTCTCATTGGGAACCTCAAGACCCATTAGATGGAGAGAAAAGCTAGAGAAGAAATGGCTCCTCTAAAGAAGAAAGTAATTGCTTTCAAAAGCTCTTCCACCTACTCCGACGAAGATGATGAAGAAGAGGATGATGAAGATCTCTCTCTTCTTGTGAAGAATGTTCAGAGAATGTACAACAAAGTAAAATTTCAAAATAGAAAAAGATGGCAAGGAAAGGAAGAAAAGAAGATTATTTGCTTCAATTGCCGGAAGCTAGGGCACATCATTGCGGAGTGTCCAGAAAATAAGAGCAAACCCTCCACCTCTAAGAAGCCATACAAGAAGAATGCTTTAAAGGCTACTTGGGATTCAGAGAGTAAATCCGAAGAAGAAGTTGACACGGCTCACATGTGTTTCGTGGCTAATGAAAACACAAATAAGGTAATCCCCGAATCATCTATTGACGATTGTGAATTATCCGTGGAGAAGCTTTTGAAGAATTATCACATAATTATGATTTTCTTAAAAAGAAATATTTAAAAATGAAAAAAGAAAATGAAACTCTTAACCACAAAATTTTCATGCTCACAAAAGAAAAGGATGAATTGTTTTCAACTCTCACTTCCACTCAAAAAGATTTTGATGCTTATAAGATTTCTTGTAAAGCTAAATTTTCTTTGACAGATAATGAATTTTATAAATCTAGATTGGAGGCTATGTTTCCTAAGAAACATATCCTAAAGAAACAAACTCATGCTACACACACCCATACTCACAAGTCACAACATTTGCGCTCTCATCATGCCAAACATGTGCACAAACCAAACAATCACACTCCTCACATTCATCATGCATTCATGTATGGTAAAATTTATGCATGCACTTATTGTGGCCGAAAAGGTCACTTAGCTAAATTTTATTTTGATAGAATAAATGCCTCAAATAATCATGTTTGGGTTCGTACTGCTAACATTAAAGGACCCAAAAAAATTTGGGTATCAAAGTCAACAATTATGTTACATGATGTAGGTACACTTCAAAGCTCAAAGACGTAGGGAGCGGTGGTATCTTGATAGTGGTTGCTCAAGGCACATGACTTAGGATATCAACAACTTTGCAACCCTATCAAGATACCATGAAGGTGGCACCGTCACCTTCGGAGATGACTCCAAAGGAAAGATTGTTGGTACAGGTAACATTAAACTTGGTTCATCTCCTATGATTGAAAATGTTGCTTTAGTTGATGGCCTCAAGCATAATCTCTTGAGTGTTAGTCAACTTTGTGATAAAATTTTTAATGTGATTTTTGATGACTTAGCTTGTAATATTTTTGATAGACAAACTAATGCATGTATACTTTCCGGATTTCGTGAAAATAATGTATACATGATTGACATGTCTAATATGCAATGTAATGCCACTTGTTTGAATGACTTCAATGATGACTCTTGGTTGTGGCATAGGAGACTAGGCCATATTTTTTTGACCATCTATCTAGAATAAACAACAAGGAAACGGTTAAAGGTATTCCTGACTCAAAATTTGAAAATGACCGCATTTGTGATGCGTGCCAACTTGGAAAACAAACCAATTCCTCTTTCAAATCCATCAAGGATATCATGACATCACGGCCCTTGGAGTTAATTCATATGGATTTGTTTGGTCCTACTAAAACCAAAAGTCTAAGTGGGAATCGTTTTGCTTTTGTATTGGTTGATGATTTTTCTTATTTTACTTGGTTTTTCTTTTTAGAACACAAAAATCAAGCCTTTTCACATTTTCAAACACTTAGGAAAAGAGTTGAAAAGGAAAAAGATTCTTCAATTTTACGAATAAGGAGTGATAAAGGTGGTGAATTCAATAGCCAATCCTTTATCACTTACTTTGAAGACAATGGAATTTAACATGAATTATCTTGTTCTAGAACTCCACAACAAAATGGAGTAGTTGAGAGAAAAATTGAACACTTTAAGAAATGGTTAGGACTATAATAAATGAATACGATCTCCCTCAATATCTATGGGCCGAGGCCGTAAACACATCTTGTTACATATCAAATAGAGTTTTCTTTTGCAGAAACACTTCTAAAACTTCTTTCGAAATTTACTATTCAAGAAAATCAAATGTTTCTTATTTTAAAGTTTTGGATGTAAATATTTTGTTTTTAAATACTAAAGATAATTTAGGTAAGTTTGATGCAAAATCTTATGAAGCTATTTTGTTGGTTGCTCTAACACTAGTAAAGCCTATAGAGTTTTCAATAAATCTATAATGACTATTGAAGAATCTATGCATGTAAAGTTTGAGGAATCTAATATTTTTGTTGAGAATATTGTAGAAATAGATTTCTTAGGTGAAGACATGGAAAGGATAACCTTGAAGGACTCACCTTTAAAAGAGGACGAGCCAAAAATTGATGTGCAAAGTGAAGTTCAAGAAGTTAAAGTGGAGCAACCACAACCACTTCCAAAGGATTGGAGATTCACTCCACATCATCCCAAGGATCTAATTATAGGTGATGTATTAAAATGGTAACTACTCATTCTAAACTCCATGATCTTTGTGGCCATTATGATTTTATTTCTCATTTTGAGCCAAAGAACATCCTCGAAGCCGAGGGCGACTCATATTGGTTGCTTGCCATGCAAGAGGAGCTCAATCAATTTGAGCGCAACCAAGTTTAGCATCTTGTCCATAGACCCAATGATAGACCAACAATTGGCACTAAATGGATTTTTAGAAACAAGTTGGATGAGTCGGGCAATATTGTTAGGAATAAAGCTAGGTTAGTGGCCCAAGGTTACACCCAAATCGAAGGTATCGAATTTGAGGAAATCCTTGCACCCGTAGCACGGCTTGAAGCCATAAGAATAACACTTGCTTTTGCTTCCTATAAAGTTTCAAACTTTTTCAAATGGATGTCAAAAGTGCATTTTTAAATGAGTTTATTGAAGAGGAGATGTATGATGAACAACCCCCGGGTTTGTTGATCCTACACATCCGGATTTTATTTTCAAACTGGACAAAGTTTTATATGGTTTAAAACAAGCTCCTAGAGCTTGGTATGAAAGACTTTCATCATTTCTTATTTCTAATAGTTTTGCTAAAGGTACGATAGATACCACTTTGTTTCTAAACATGTTGAAAATGATATTCTTATTGTTCAAATATATATTAATGATATTATATTTGGATCTACTAATGAAAAACTTTGCAAAGATTTTGAATCATGCATGAAGGAGGAATTTGAGATGTCCATGATAGGCGAACTTAACTACTTCCTTGGACTCAAATCAAGCAGAGGAGTGATGAAATTTTTATAAATTAAGCCAAGTACACGAAGGAACTCATCAAGAAATTTGGGCTTGAAGGAGCTAAGACAAGCAAAACTCCCATCTACAACAAAACTTGATAAGGATGAACAAGGTATAAATGTAGACATTAAACTCCATCGTAACATGATTAGTAGTTTATTATATTTAACGGCTAGTAGGTCGGATATTATGTTTAGTGTTTGTCTTTGTGTTAGATTTCAATCGTGTCCTAAAGAGTCCCATTTGATTGCGGTAAAACGCATTATTAGATATCTTAAGGGCACCATTGGAATGGGATTGTGGTATCCAAAGACCGGACAATTTTTCTTGACGAGTTTTTTGGATGCCGACTATGCGGTAGAGTGGATAGGAAGAATACTAGTGGAACCTGTCAGTTTCTAGGAAATTGTCTTGTTTCATGGTCTTCCAAGAAGCAAAATTTTGTAGCCCTATCAACCGCCGAGGCGGAGTATGTTGCGGCCTGGGCTTGTTGTGCACAAGTCCTTTGGATGAAACATACTCTCCTAGATTATGATTTGCATTCTGACCATATTAAAATATTTTGTGATAATACTAGTACTATTCATATGACTAAAAATGTAAATCAACATAGTAAGACTAAGCATATTGACATTCGGTATCATTTTCTTAGAGATCATTATGAGAAAGGTGATATTGAAATTGCTTATGTTTCCACCGATTTTTAACTTGTGAATATTTTTACTAAACCCCTAGATTATAACAGATTTCCTTTATTTGTGGTAAATTAAATGTTTGTATTATGGATTCATGAAAATTTTACAAATACTCTTCAAACATGTTTTATTGACTTGACCATTTTTGATGCATGACAAAAAGGGGGAGAAATACTTTTGAGTTATATTTTTTTTCATGCATACTTTTTCAATTCATTTTTGTTATAATATTCATTTCTTATTCTTGATAGATAACATGATTTGAGAGGGAGCTTTTTCAAGCTCTTTCATTTTTTTCCTCTAAATAACTCATATGTTTTGTCATCATCAAAAAGGGGGAGATTGTTGGCCTAAGGCTACGATTACCCGGTTTTAGAGTTTTGATGATCACAAAATATATATAGTTATTATACTAATCAAGTTTAAGCGTTTAAGATTATTTCAGGGTTCTTAGGATTCAAGATGTTACTTCCCTAAAGGCAAGTGGTGTTGACTCAAGATGACTCATATATGGGATCAAGAATTCAAGTTACTCAACGATGCAAATGAAAATGCCCGATTGAAGATCTTGCAGTCCCCTAGACCCTTGTAAGAGTTTAGTATGTTAAAGAGTAGGGATATGATATATATGCTCAAGAAGTTACACACACAAAAGTACACTTTTCAAAAATACAAGTTTTTGGTAATATTGGTTTTGTTGCATGTTTGGTTAATATACATGTTTCATAATTTTTCAAATTTTTATATCAAGTTTAGAACATGTATTTTATCTCCTATACTATGCTACATAACCCTCAAACCATTGAAAAATATTTTTAAAATTTTTCCATGTTCAAAAATCTGTTTAAATCCTATTTCAGGCCATTTCGGTTGACCGGGCGGTCGACCGTAGCTGTTTCAAGACAACACGGTCGATCGGGCCGGTCGACCGGGCCTTTTGGCCGTGGAAGTGCACGTTGTGCACGTCTGTCGGTCGACCGGGGAGGTCGACCGTCAACCCCTGCGGTCGACCGATCGGTCAACCGACTGCATGGCACTTGCTCTCTGTTTGTGCCGGTCGACCGGCCCGATCGACCGGCAGTTCAAAAATCTCTTTTTAAAATACCTGGCGGTCGACCGAAACCAACGGCTACTTTGCCAAGTGGCCTACCGGTCAACCAGCCGGTCTACCGGCAGCTGTCCAAACTGACACCGACGGCTCTATTTTAGATCTGTTTTGTTTTATATGGGTTCCAACGGCTATTTCTTATTTTCAAGTGGCTAAACTCACCCTTAATGATCTGGTAACACTTATGAATGATACTTATCCTTTGCCTATAAATAGAGGTCATGGGTCTTTAGTTTTCTCTCACTTTACTTCTTTAGTTAAAATCATACTCCACTCTATAAGAAGTTGTAAGAGAGTGTTTGTGGTCTTTCTAGATCACCAAGTGACTTGTATTCCTTTGAGTTGTGGTTCCTCTTGTGGGAGGATAGTATTGTTGGAGTTGAGTACTCTGGTCATGTGTAGACCAATTGTAATCCCTTAGGTGTAAGGTTCCTATGTGGAAGTTCCCTTTGTAGATTTAGTGAAAATCCTCTATAGTGGTGAAGGCGGGGACGTAGAGCAGTGGCTCGAATCTCGAAACAAATTCTCTTATATTTGTGATTGATTTCTTCTTACTCTTTGTTGTTTTACATTATTGTACTTGTGCTACTACTTGTCTTGTTTTTCATTATTGCACACATTTCATCTTCTTGTATTTTCGGTCTATACTCATATCAACAAGGAAGCAATTAAACATCTCAACTCATAATCTAGAGGAATCAAAGAGGAGAAGTTCTAGAGCCCTTCACGGGAAATTCGGTTTCAATTTCTTATTTTGAGTGATCACTTGCATCATACATCTTAACTTGTTTTTAAAAGTGCATTTGATTAGCATAACGCCTATTCACCCCTCCCCCCTCCTTCTAGGTGTTTTTCAGCTATCTACTGTAATTTTTATAAATATCAACAGTGATAGCAGATCTCGGTGATGGTGAAACAATATTAATGAATGCATGAGAAATATTTTCTAAGCATAAGTTATCTCGAATTCAATTCTTAGGCTTAACCTATCTTCGATTCAATTAATCAAAACATTAAGAATATATTGAAAAACACCTAGAGGGGGGGTGAATAGGTGTAAGTGCTAATCTAAGAAACTTAATGCAAACTAAGTGCGCTAAATGCGGAAGCTAATGCAAATTATGCACAAACTAATACAATACAACAAGTGTAGCCGAATTCCCCTTGCGAGGCTCTGGACTAACTCCTCTTGATTCCCCTTGAAATGGGTTGAGGCGCTATGTGAAGCTCTTGTTGGATGAGTACAAGTTAGGCACACACACACAAGCAATCCAAGCAATATGAAATATGCACACACAATCAAACCAAGCAATCAAGGATAAATTACAATATGAAAGATGCAAGGCAACACAAGCAATGTATATAATATGAATGCTATGAAAGTATGATGCTTGTATGAAATGATGCTTTGCACAAATGTAAAGAGAGAGAGAGAGTTAGAGAGACAATGGATCAAAACGCAAACACCAAGATTTGTTTCGAGGTTCGAGCACCTTGCTCTACATCCCCGCCTACACCACCGTGTAGGATTTCCACTATCTCAACTCCCACCGAGGGAACCTCTACCGAAGAGGATTTCTTACAACTCTAGGAGTACCAAACTCCTCTCTCAAACAACAACCTCCTCACAACCGAGGGTTAGGCCCGTAGCCAATACAACAACCAATCCACACACCTCTACCGAAGAGGCTCACAACCAAACACAATCACCTCTACCTAAGAGGGATCCAAACCAACAACCCAATACAACAATCTCCACCTCTACCAAAGAGGGAGCAACTCAAGAAATCAAGGGTTTACAACAAGTGGTATATTTCAACCACAAACCTCTTTCCTTTTTCTTTTTCCACAAAACAAGATCCTAAATAGTTTAGGATAGAAGATATAGCTCAAGTGTGGGATCAAAGTGTTTTTGGAAACAAGCAACAAAGAAAAACTACTTGGGAAATCTCTTGTATATGATAGAAAATGAAATACCAAATCAAAATCCCAAAACCTAGTTTTCTTTGATTTTCCAAAAACCCAAAACAAATAAAGATGAGAAGTTTTGAAGCCCCAAAAACTCTTTTAAAACTCTTTTAAACACTTCAGAAAACTAGTATTTTTTCTCTTAGAAATCTTAGCAAAAATCCCCAAAGAGATGGGGTTTATATAGCCCCTATACAAAACTAGCCGTTAGGCTGAGCTGGCAGTCTGACAGACTGCCGGTCGACCGGTCCGGTCGACCGCCAACGGTCAAAAATGTGACCGTTGGGCAATAGCGGTCGACCGGCCCGGTCGACCGAAACATCCTGAGAGCAGAACTCTCATCTCGGTCGACCGGCCCGGTCGACCGTCCCAGAGACTCCAAAACGTGCACAGACTTGTGCACGTCGGTCGACCGTCCCGGTCGACCGGCCTATGGTGCGGTCGACCGGTCCGGTCGACCGACTTGGCCTGTCAGCCAGTCCTCAGTTCTGCACAGATACGGGATTTGAAAATAGGTCTTTTCACTCAATAAAAATCCCATAAATTCACAGTAAATCTAAAAAATAGTTTTAATCACAATAAAAACTATTTTTCTAAAAATATGTTTTTCTAAAACTTGTTTTATCATTTTACTTTGATAACCAAACTTGTGATAAAAAATTTCAAGACATATATCAATCATATCAATTCATTTTTGTGTCTTGCCAATTTTATCAAAAACAAAACTTGTATTTTATCAAACTAGAATTTTCCAAAACATGAATAGGATAGTCAAAATAAGTTTGTCTAGCAAGTTTAAAGCATGTATGTATATCTAGAACATATCTAATATACATAGGTATAAGGTAAACTTGTTTTGATCTATTATTCATGAAAACCAAAAACCAAATCATGAAACGTGTGTGTTTTGTGCACTTGAGCATATCAACTAAACTAAGCTTTACAAATATGGATCTAAAACACAAACTCTAAACTAGATACCTAAGTCTTCTTGACGATCTTCATCTTCAAGTAGACTCGGTCCAAACTCCGTGATTCTCCAAGTGCAAAGGTATGATCTTTAAGCTTTGGCACCGGAATCATCATGAATAGCTTCTAATCATCTTGTTGAAGCTAATCACAAACCTAATATCCTGTTAATGATCTGAAACTTAGAAACACAAGAATATTAGTAAACATAACTACATGAGTGTTGATCATCATCAAAACTAGAGTGGAAGGCCATTGGGCCAACATATATACATGAATCTACTCATCTAAAAATAAATCAATTGTCACAGCCAATAACTTCAAGCTTCATCACCCAAGAATGAAATTTAGTTACACATAATTTTTGCAATATCTCTTGTTGTATAGAAAGCTATAAGGTTTTTTAATGGACAGTTTTGCCCTTGATGTTTGCTTTTTATTTTTTTCCATTTTGTTTGTTCTGTTTTTTTTTTGTCATCTAGCTGCCAGTGAGGGAGGGCAAAGTGGTCCAATTTAATGGTTTTTTCATCCTTTCACTGTTGGAGACTATTTGAAACTGGGTGGGCCTAGAGGTTTAGGCTTTTGTCTAAAGAATTGCAAATGAAAAGAGGAAAGAGGGCCTGAGCTTCCTGGGCCTCTCTCTTATTTTATTTTTTCCCCTTCTTTTTTTTTGGTAGGGCTTTTGGTTTGGGCTTGCATAAAATATTTTTCTTTTCTTCTTCTTCATTATTATTATTATTATTATTATTATTATTATTATTATTATTATTATTATTATTATTTTGTAAATTGTTTATATTATCATTAATAATTATTATTATAATTGCTATTATTATAAATTAATAACCATTTTAAATAAGAGTTATTATTATTTAATATTTTTATTGGGGGATTATTATTTAATATTAAGTTATGGTGTGTTTGTTTATATATGCATGTATGTATATGTGTGTGTAGATTTAGATATACAGATATATAGATATAGAGACTTGTGTCCTTCCAAAAGGATTTGAGCCGGAATCCTTTCAATTCAAATACAGCCCTTCGACATTCGAATAAAAGATCCACTCCGTTGAAGTTGATTTATATTATTTTAAGTATCTATAAACAAAAAAATCAAGCGTTTTGAATACTTTTTGCCCATCCATCAAGCTGCATAAAATGGACGGCCGAAAGTAGTGAGTTGATTAGATTTATGTCTTTAGACATACAACTTCTCGATCCGGCCATTTGATTATGATCTAAACATTTAAAAACTCCTACAAACCAATTTTTGTTAGGTTTCAAATGTTCTACATTGTTAAACTAACCAACTCACTATTTAGGCCATCTATTTTCCCCTATGTGATGCATGGGCATTAGGGATTCAAAATACTTGATTTTGGTTTATAGATACTTGAAATAATATACATCAACTTCAACGGAGTGGACCTTGTATTCGAATGTCGGATATTGGTATTTGAGTAGAAAGGATTCGACCTCAAATCCTAATGGAAGGACACAAGTGTTGGAACTTGTTTTGATGAAGACATTTGTGAAGCATTCATTTGGAGCTCTAGCACAAGATTATCAAGAGTTCTTCATGATCAAGACTGCTCAAAGAGAGTTGATATGATATGTTTTGTAATTATGAAATAGCATGTCAAAAGCCTTGATGCACACACACATATCATAGCCTATTAGTAGACTTGACCCTTTCTATTAGTAGACTTGACCCTTGCTATTAGCAGACTTGACCCTTCCTATTAGCAGACTAATACAGATTATTAGTCGACTTATCAAAATGATTAGTCGACTAATATATGTTATTAGTCGACTTATAAATAATACTAGTCGACTAATACATGGTATAGTCGACTTATAGGTTTCCCTAGTCGACTATCTTTTGTCCTGAAAGATCCCAACTCTCTATTTGTCCATTAGTCGACTTGACAGAATATATAGTCGACTAATAGACCTTGTAGTCGACTAACCCTATTCCCCTAGTCGACTAATAGCTGATCCAGTCGACTTGAAAGTTGGTTACAGTCGACTTGATTCAGTTAACCAGAAACCTGTCACTTGAATTTTTGTTGACCTAGTCGACTTATACTCAAACTGTAACGCCCCACTTATCAAAATACACAAAATTGGGTACGTGACAAGATTCGGCAACGTATTCTGATTAAAAATACGCTAAGCCTTAATGTATTAAATTAAAACATAAAGTTCACAACTTATTCCAGCATTCAAAAGTAAGTACAATAATGTCTTGAAAGTTCACTTATTATAAACATAACAAGAATGAAAGCAAAAATACTAAAAGTCCTCACGAACTGAAACTGTTGATAATCTACTGGAGATCTGCAACGCGCTCAAAGTACTCCTGGTCCTGCAATGTCCTCAAACCTGGATCTGAGCATAGCAATCTCGGGGTCGTCAATAAGCGACCTAGTGAGTGGTAAAATAAAAAGGGAAGATGCACATGCATGTAACATATAAGCATATGGAAAGAAAAATGTACATGATAAGATTAGAATAACATGCCAACAATAAATGAATAGTAACTAAGTCAGTAGTAATATAATCAAGGTTACCTCAGATCATGAGTATAATCAATGTCTATCATAACATGCAGGCAGATGTCAAGTTTAGTTTATAATGTCAATGTAAAAATTCAGTTTTCATTATTAATTATGTCAGCAAACACCAATTGTCACATGTAATAAACGCATCCCATACTACGCCTATTACATATGTCAATTAGAGTCCTAAGTTATTGAAACTTATCGGTTGGAGATATTGTCTGTGTTTTAGGTGGGTCCCGTGCATACCCGGGACCACGGCCCAGACTCCTGGCGCTGAACCAGGACCTACCGCAAGGTAGTCAGGAACATGTATAACAGGAACAGGTACATGTATAACATGTATATCAGGAACAGGAAACAGGACGGGGTGTCAGTCACCCCACGGGAACCCTGCAGTGGAACCCTCTTTCGGCTACGCAATCTAAATCCTAGGTCCACCCAAAATACAGACGTTGTCTCCTCCATCAATCTCCCCAATCCCAGTGTAAGTTATTTAATTTAGTTGTCAAGATTATTAATGTACATGCTACCTGAATCTACTGGGATAACTCGGTAATGATAACAGTAACAACATAGCAGTGAAATCATGATACATGTATAACAGGATATATATATATGTCGGTGAACATGATAAACAGACGAGGTTGTTACCTTCTAACAATATTTTTCCCAGTAGTTAGATAACATGAACATGATGGTCACAAGTGTCATTCAGGTGAGTCTTAGTAGTAAAATCCTAACCGATGTCATGTAGTGATCAAGGAGGTTCATTATCAATAACAAATGTGTTTAGTTGCATACAGGAATACATAAACATGCTACGAATAATACATGTAGGAAATTCATGAAATTAGAAAATTTCAAAAAAACTAGCACATTAGTTTAAATATCATAATTAGATAACTAGATAGAATCCTTCATCACAAGAAATCTTGTTAGCTGAAGGAGGAAAAAGCACTCACCTGAGGTAGATCTCAATCCAAAGCACTGCAAATCCTAGAATCCCGGAAAATCTACACAATTTATTTCAATAGAATTTGTTAGGATCTTTTATTTATTTAATTGTGATTAATTAACTTAAGGTTAGGAGTATGATCCTATGAATTACATGAACTTAATAGGTTTAATTTATCAAATTTTAAATTCTCTTTTGTTAGATTTTTAAAACTTTTAACATTAAATTTCTTAACGGTTTTTGAATTTACCATTTAACAAAACTGACTTTAAGGAGGGTAATTTGATTTAATTTATGTGGCTATTCTTCTGAAAATTTTATCATGACAAGTAGAGGCAGTGAATATTGTTATTTATATTTTCTTTATTTTTCTGATATTTTTAACTAATTATTTAAATTATTTTTCTGCAGGTTTACAAATCTGGATTTTCTGTTGGGTCGGGTTTGTTGTGTGAGTGTGGATCCAGAAGGGTTCAGCCCATGCAAAAGCTGGGCTAAAAACAGGCTGTGGGGCTCTGTAAAATAAAAGAAAATTTTTTTTCTCTGGTAAGCTGCTGCCCAGCCCGGCCAGACCCGGGCCAGGCCCGCCCAGGCCAGGCCGGGTCTGGTCCGGCCTGCGAATTTTTTTTTTCTAATAGACCCAACAGAGCCTGGGCCTGCCAGGCCCGGACTAGGCCAGGCCTGGCCATCCTGGGCCAGCCAGGCCGGCCAGACCCTGCACAGCAGGGCACAGCCCTACTGTGCAGCGCCTGCTCTCGGCTTGGCCGAGAGCAGGTGCAGGGTTTAATTTTTTCTTTTTTTCGTGAAAAATGTATAATATGCTAAAGAACAATTTATCATTTTAATTGGTTTCATGTGATTGATCGTGGAGTCAGTTATTTATCAGTAAAGTGATTATGTAATTTGATGTGTAGATTCTTGAACAGTATCAGATTTTTAGTTGAAATAACCTTTATGCCAAAAAAATGCAAGAGAACAAACATTTTCAACTACCAGCCTTGTTGTTGTGTGGAACAATGTGAGTTACACGAGCTTATAATTAAGAAATCCTCATTGATTTGGTCACCCATAATTTATACCAATAAGGGAAAATGAGAAGTATTTTGTTGTTAATGGTGATATATGTTCTGCAGTGAAAATAAACTCAAATACCAGCTACTATAGCCAAATTTCTTTTCTGAAGTCATTAGGGCAAATATCCATACAAATTCATTCTATTATTATTGGATGAATTTTTTTTTTGTTTCATAAAAAGTACTTTAAATCATGATATGTTATTAAGGTTTAATTCATAAAAATTAAATATTTACTTACTTGGATTAGCCTGCTTCTCAATCTCCACGCCTCCTTCTCAATTTTCACGCCTCGGAACCGTTCTCCGTCACGATCAACTCCAACTCCAACTCCAACTCTAGGGGGTGTGAAGAGGATGAGAATGATGGGCTAGGAGTTCTTTCTGCTTGTCGTTCTTTTTTTTTTTTTAACGGAGGCAAGAGAAGAAAGTTACGGATAAAATCTTTTAAGATTTTTAGCAATCAGGTTGTTAAGATGTGAATCTAGGTTGTTAAGATAAGAGATCCCTAAAGATCTCTTGAGATCTTTCAGTTAGATATTTGAATTTTAAATTTGACTTTGAGTTGTTTAAAATAATTTAGCTTTCCTACTTAACCACACGCCAATGTGGCATTATGGTTAAGGCATTAGGATTAAGTACAAAGGAACCGAGTTTGAAACTCGGTATAAACATATATATATATATATATTTATTTATTATTATTTTTTATTTTTTATTTTAGGCATTAAAAAAAACAAGAGTATTACATTCTACCCACCTAATAAGAAAATTTCATCCTCGAAATTTAAATTCAGGCGGGGAAAGAAATATACCTAATCATCACGGAAAAGGTGGGGATAGCTATCGCGGATGACATCTTCCCGCTCCCATGTCGCTTCTCCTGGAGGTCGATTGCCCGAAGATACTAGAACAAGTGGAATGGTCTGCTTCTTCAATTCCTTGGTAGTCCGATCTAGGATAACCGTAGGCCTCTCAGTGTAGGATAGGTCCGGCCTAAGTTCCAACTCAGAATGATCCACCACATGACTGTCATCTCGGATATACCTCCTCAGCTGAGAAACATGGAAGATATCATGCACGCCATCTAAAGATGGGGGCAACGCTAGCCTATAAGCCACCGCTCCCACTCGCTCCAAAATCTCAAAAGGTCCTATAAACCTGGGACTCAGCTTTCCTCTGCTGCCGAACCTGATCACTCCCCTCGTTGGTGATATCTTTAAGAATACTTTATCTCCAATCTCAAACTCCAGTGGCCTTCTGTCTAAATCTGCCCATTTCTTCTGTCTATCCTGAGCTGTCTTGAGGCGTTCTCGGATAATCTTAACTTTCTCCACTGTCTGAGTTATAATCTCCAGTCCCAATAGTCTCCGGTCACCAATATCATCCCAGCACAAAGGAGATCTGCATTCTTTCCATACTGATTTATCACATACATTGCATTTATATAGTCACTTTACCACACTTGTTAGCTAATAAATTCTTTTAATAAGTTATTTTTTTCTTTGCTAAATGTAGGCCCAAGTGCTTAAAGGAAGAAGGAGAAACAAGCCCAAAAGCCCACCCAAATTCTAAATTAAATCAGAATAAATTCGAAGTGAAGAAATTTGGGCTAAATCATGGCAAATCAAGATGTTGAGAAAAATCCTCCATGAATCGAATGGTTGAAGCCAAAGAATCAAGGCTGTTTCGTCAACAGTTGGGAGCAGAAACCAGAAAACCAGCAGGAGATACGGGACACCCATCAAACCAGGAGCCTTCTCCCCTTGGGTGTGGCCATCTGGCCACACCAAGGCCGCGGAAACGCGGCCCAAGCCGCGTTTCCGCGGCCTAACCAATTCTGTTGGGGGAGCGTTTGCTCCCCCAACGTTCCCGGGATCCTATCTTTTCAGGTTTTGGCTATAAAAAGGGGTTTCAGCAAGGAAAAAGGCAGCGAAGACTAGGATTAAATTTTGCTTTTATTTTCTTAGGATCTAGGTTCTTTGTTAGCTAGAACTCAAGTTGTAATTTCATTGTTTACTTTGTAGTTCAGTCTAAAAACTTGTGAGAGAGAGGACAGAGAGCTTGTATTCGAAGATTGAAGTGACAGCAATACAAGAAGCAAGCCACCTTTTCTTCCACTCGTGTTTCGGTATGTTGTGCATATTTATGTTTGCTTTGTTGTTTCCATGGATAACTAAAAGGTTTTTTGGGCTAGCTATCGACTCTCTTTTGTTTTCTTCTCTTCTGTTTTTAAAAGAAAAAGTCCCGATGACTCATATGCATGCCTCCCTTAAAAGCCTTTCTTTTTGAAAGTGTTCTTGAAGGCACATGAGGATGGGTATGGATAGTTGAATTCACCATTCTTTCTTGAACTTCTTGTTAATCGTTTTTAATTCATTCTTACTTCTTCGCGCTTTATGTTTTAATATCCGATTCCAACTCTTTCTTGAAGAAAAAGGACTCAAACCTTCTGCATCTTATGTGCTTTACTTAAAGCTTTCTAAAAAAAAGTAACTTAAGTTTTGCAAATGATAACTTGAGGGATTTAATACTCTAAGAGAAGAATGAATAATTGAGTAGGAAGATAGTAAGCCCAGATTTGATTTCTTATTATAAAACATGTCACAACTCTTAAAGCTTTTTAAAAATCACCTCCTCCAAATCCTTCTCTGAAAGTTGAAATTTCTCTTTTTCATCTCTTTCCTTACATTCTCTTTTTCCTAAAAAAACAAACACAAATTTCTTGTTTTTTAAAACGACTCATCGAAAAGCTTCCATCGCATCCCTCCTTGTGGATACGACCCGTTAGCCACAAGCTACACGGTACATTCTTAAACTCCTTAGTTGTTTCATTATTTTAGCAATCAAATTTTGGCGCCGTTACTGGAGAGGGAACGGTGTAGTTGTTTTAACAAGTTTTGTGTATTATTTCAGGGACTCGAAGATCACGATCTAGCATTCAAGTTTTGCCAAGAAGACTTGAAAATTCTGTGCCCCTACTCTCGAAAGTAGGAAACAGAATTTCAAGAAATTGCTTTGCAAATCTGAAATTTTTTTTGGGACTACTAAAAACTTTGTTTTGCAGGACATATTGCTTGCAAAAATTTCAGTTTTTTATGTCATATTTGTGCTAGTGTTTCTATCCAACATCCCTGTTTTTAAGTCAAAAGTAAAATATTTGTTGAAAGCTAAAAATTGATTAGACATTTGCATTCTAGGCACAAGTCTTTTCAATTCTTTTACTTTACTGTTGAAGAGAGCTGGAGACAAGGTATGTATGCATAGCATATAGCATAGGAAACATTCTTGGGTGATATTTGCTTTTGAATGTTACTTTCTATATCTTGCACACTTTGCACGAATCAATTCTAAGGGCAAAACTCAAATCAAGATAAGGTGGGGAAGTCATTACCCTTCCTTAGCCCACAAACCATCTCCAAGCACGCACAACCTAAGCCTAATTAAAATTTGATAGACGTTGGCCTTAGGGACATCTCGAACTCACTAGGAGATTATCCTAAAGAGGGAAGGTGTTGAAATTGACCCCTGTCAAATCAGTGTCAAGGAAGAGGATTGAGGGCCGAAAGCCCGAAGATTGGTGGTTACTTAATTAAGGAACGTCTTTTGACGGAAAACCTCCCACCAATCTTGTCCTAACCTGGCTGATTAGCTTGTGGTCAAGGTCTACATCTACCTCTTGTGGACAATCAACCAGTTAGGAGTTGTCTAGGTCGAGGTTACCTTAGACTAGGCTTGGTTGATTTCTATTGTTGACTGTTGTTTGAACTTGTTGTGACTGTGATTGTGTTTGTGTATGCAAGTGTGGTCAAGAGACCCCAATTCATCTAGGTTGACTAGAAACACATCACCACCCAAGTTTGAACCAAGACCAGATCCGGTAATGGCTCAATCCACATCACTGCAGGATAGGTTCTACCCGATTAGGACCTCACTTCCATCTTGCATTTCACTTCCATCGGTTGGTGAATACAATTTCGAGCTCAAGCCTCAATTCATCAACACACTCCCCCAAATTTCATGGTCTAGAGTCCGAAGATGCCTACTTCTTCATAAGAGAATTTGAGAAAGTATGTCTTATGATGAAAATCCCACACCTTGTAGACGATGCTATTAGGTTGAGATTTATCCCGTTTGCACTTAAGGACCTAGCAAAAAAGTGGCTCTACAGCTTAGCAGTCGGTTCCATCACATCTTGGGATGGTTTCATCAAGGTCTTCTTGAAGAAATTCTATTCTATCCATAAAACCGCTCTCATTAGGAAGACGATCATGCAATTTAAGTAAGAGCCTAGTGAACCGTTCTGGAGGTACTTTGAACGCTTTAAGGACCTCCTTGTCCAATGTCCACATCATGGAATAGAGAAATGGCGACAATGCCAAATTCTCTATGACGGTTTAGACTATTCCACAAAATCCTCTTAGAAAGTATGTGCCAAGGGGGTTTCTTGCAGAAAGATGAAGATGAGGGGTGGGATTTGTATGAAAATTTAGCTGAGAAAACCATCCAATGGGAATCTGCGAGTAAGACCCCTAAGAATCCTAACTCCATCTCTTCAAAAGGAGGTCTCTACTCCATAGAATCGTCCATCGCTAATGAGGCTAAGTTAGCTAATTTAGCTAGAAGACTGGAAGCTCTAGAGACGAAAGAACCAAGTCCAGTCAATCAAGTCAGCCCGAACCAATTTCCACCCCCGGGTTGCACTTATTGTCAAGCCATGAACCATGTATTCGAGGAATGCCCAGTGTTTCAGACTCAGCAATCCTATCACGAACCGATGAATGCGGCTTTTTCAAGGCCGAACAACAATCCTTACGCACCAACGTACAATCCCGGCTGGAGAAATCACCTTAATTTCTCATGGAGCCAGAACAACAATGACCATTCACGATCCAATCATGCTAACCACTTCCATCATGGTAACAATTCTTCCAATCATCAACCCAACTTCTCTAATTTCCATAATAATTCTCCCAACCATCCACCAAGCTTTCCAAATTATCAACAGAACTTCCTAACCAAGCTCCACAATCCTCCTTCCAGAATCCTCAATTGGAAAGAAGAATGACTGACTTTGAGAGAAACATGGAGAGATATATGAAAAACTAAGACTCTCTCATGCAAACCATTCAGAGGCTAGAAGTTCAAATGAGCTAATTAGCTAACCCACAGAATGAGAGACAAAAGGGTACCCTGCCTAGTCAGCCAATCACCAATCCGAGGAATTCCCAACAAGCTCATCTGGCTGAGGATCCTTCATTCAATTAATGTAATGTTGTGCATACATTGAGGTCAGGAAAGAAAGTTGATAACCAAGTGTCAACACCCACCAATCCTATTCAGCACAACCACAATCAAGCTTCCACCTCATCCAATCCAATTTCTTTTAATTCGGACGAGTTTGAAAAAGACAAGTCAGCCAGCCAGGTGCACCAGCCTATAGTACCATTTCCGAATAGGCTGAAAAACAACAAGCAAAACCCGCACATAGACAAGATAATCAAGATGTTTAACCAAGTGAAGATAAATGTGCCACTTCTTGATGCTATCCAACAAGTTCTTCCTATGCTAAGTTTCTTAAGGATATGTGCACCAAGAAGAGAAAGACTAATATTCCTAAGAAAGTCTTCCTAGCCACTAATATTAGTGAGCTATTTTCGGGTCCTATCCCTGTTAAGTACAAAGATCCAGGTAGCCCTACCATTGCCTGCACAATAGGACAAGCCGAGATTAGTCGTGCACTTCTTGACTTGGGGGCAAGTATCAACTTGCTTCCATTCTCTGTTTATCAACAACTCGGGTTGGGTGACCTTAGTCCAACTCGAGTCACCATCCAACTGGCTGACCGTTCTGTTAAAGTTCCAAAAGGGGAAATTAACGATGTCCTGATCCGGGTAGGAGAGTTCATATACCCTGTCGATTTCATAGTTTTGGAGACACAACCTGTGTCCAACTCCAATCGTAGGGCTCAAACTCCGGTCATCCTAGGTCGACCATTCCTTGCCACTGCTAATGCCATCATCAATTGTAGGAATGGGTCTATGAGGTTAACCTTTGGAGACATGACTAGAGAAGTCAATGTCTTCCATCTAGGAAAACAACCCGTGACATCGAGGACCAAACTTTTGAAGTAAACTAAATTGAGAACTTGACAAGTGAACACGGGGAAGAATTGGAATCAGAAATGGAGATTGACTTCGTGTTAGAGTCTGATGACTTTAATCTCGATCAAGTGGTAGATTCTGCCGTGAATTAGGCTTCAAACCCAATTTCACCTACAATGGAGCCAACAGATTTGACTAGTCCTTCTAGTGAGCCTGCCTCTTCCTTAGAATTGAAAGCCCTTCCTGCGCATCTCAAGTACGCCTATCTAGGCGAACAAGAGACCTTTCCCGTCATCATTGCCTCCCATTTAAATGACGAGGAAGAAAAGATTTGAAATCAATTCTAAGAAAACATAAGGAAGCCATCGGGTGGACTATGAATGATATCAAGGTATTAAGTCCAACCATCGTTCAACACCGCATCCATCTCAATGAAGAAGCCACACCCAAGAGAGACCCGCAGCGTAGGTTAAACCCTATAATGCAAGAGGCTGTTCATGCTGAAATCATAAAACTCTTAGACAATGGGATAATTTATCCCATTTCGGATACCCAATGGGTCAGTCCTGTCCACGCGGTCCCAAAAAAATCTGGTTTCACCGTAGTGGAAAACGAGAACAAAGAGTTGGTTCAAACTCGACTTCCCACGAAGATTCGAGTTTGCATTGACTATAGGAAACTGAATGCTGCAACTCTTAAGGACCATTTTTCACTTCCCTTCATTGATCAAATGCTTGAACGTTTGGCGGGTCACGAGTACTACTGTTTTTTGGATGGTTGCTCGGGCTATAACCAGATCCCTATCGCTCCTGAGGACCAAGAAAAGACTACGTTTACCTGTCCATTTGGGACATTTGCTTATCGTCGAATGCCCTTCGGCTTATGTAATGCCCCAGCAACGTTTCAACGTTGCATGTTGAGTCTTTTCTCTGATATGGTAGAGCGCTTCTTAGAAATCTTCATGGATGATTTCTCCATCTACGGAGATTCATTCACTCAATGTCTCTACCATCTAGAACTCGTCCTCCAACGTTGTGCTGAAAAACATCTGACACTGAACTGGGAGAAATGCCACTTCATGGTGAAACATGGAATTGTCTTGGGCCATGAAATATCCAAGAAAGGAATTGAAGTGGATAGAGCAAAAATCGAGGTTATTGCTAAGCTTCCCATGCCCAAATGCGTTAAGGACATTAGATCTTTCTTAGGACACGCTGGTTTCTATCGAAGATTTATCAAGGATTTTAGCAAAATTGCTAGGCCCTTGACTAATCTGTTAGCTAAAGATGTGTCCTTCACTTTCAATGCTGAATGCATAAATTCTTGGGAGAAGCTTAAGAGAGAGCTGATTTCTACACCAATCATATCTGCACCGGATTGGTCTAAGCCGTTTGAGATTATGTGCAATGCTTCTGATTTTGCCATAGGCGCTGTCTTAGGACAACGTATTGATAACAAGCAGCATGTGATCTACTACTCTAGTAGGACTCTCAATGACACTCAACTGAACTACACTACAACGAGAAGGAATTCTTGGCAGTAGTGTTTGCCTTAGAGAAGTTTTGTCCCTACTTACTAGGGTCCAAAACCACCGTTTTCACCGATCATTCTGCGCTTAGGTACCTCATGATGAAGAAGGATGCCAAGGCCCGACTCATTCGTTGGATTCTCCTTCTTCAAGAATTCATTCTCGAAATTCGAGATAAGAAAGGCATAGAAAATGTCATTGCTGACCACCTCTCATGAATTCCCAATTCTCCATGCAACGAATTACCCATCAATGAGGATTTTCCTGATGAACATCTCTTAGCTATCTCTAGGGAACCTTGGTTTGCTGATATAGTGAACTACTTAGTCACAAACCAAACTCCATCTCATTGGTCCACAAACGATGTGCACCGGTTCTTGTCCCAAGTTCGGTATTTCTTTTGGGAAGAACCGTATCTTTTCAAGTACTATTCCGACCAAATCATTAGGAGATGCATT
The DNA here is from genome assembly GCA_038442645.1 of Agave tequilana. NCBI lineage: Eukaryota > Viridiplantae > Streptophyta > Magnoliopsida > Asparagales > Asparagaceae > Agave > Agave tequilana. The sequence continues at coordinate 21,423 of JAVJIF010016725.1, read as the reverse complement.
CCCGATGAGGAGGTTAGGAGTGTTCTGTCCTTTTGTCACGAACTTGCATGCGGTGGACACTTTGGTCCCCGCAAGACTGCTGAAAAGGTGCTACAAAGTGGGTTTTATTGGCCCACTCTGTTCAAGGATGCCTATGAATTTTGCAAGAAGTGCCCTAGATGCCAAATGGTAGGAAGGATTTCACACCGAAATATGTTGCCCCTCAACCCAATTCTAGAAATAGAACTCTTTGATGTTTGGGGCATCGACTTTATGGGTCCATTTCCTAACTCATTTGGAAACCAATACATATTGGTTGCTGTGGACTACGGGTCCAAGTGGGTAGAAGCCATTCCTTGTAAAACTAATGATAACAAAGTTGTCATAAAGTTTTTGAGAGAGAACATTTTTTCCCGCTTCGGAACCCCTCGTGCTATCATCAGTGATAATGGCACCCACTTTTGCAATAGATCTTTTGAAGCCCTTATGCGAAAGTATGCCATAACTCACAAGTTGTCCACACCATATCATCCTCAAACCAGTGGGCAAGTTGAGGTTTCAAATAGACAAGTCAAACTTATATTGGAGAAAACTGTGAACCAAAACCGGAAAGATTGGTCCTTAAAACTTGTAGATGCTCTATGGGCCTACAGGACCGCTTTCAAGACGATTTTAGGAATGTCTCCCTATAGGTTAGTCTATGGCAAACCTTGTCACTTACCCGTTGAGTTAGAGCACCGAACCTTATGGGCAATCAAGCCGTTGAATTTTGATTTGACTAAGGCCGGTGACCTTCGGAAATTACAAATTTCCGAATTAGAGGAATTGAGAAATGAGGCCTATGAAAATGCTAGGATCACTAAAGATAGAGTGAAGATTTTCCATGACAAGCACATCATAAGAAAAACCTTTGTCCCTGGTCAAAAAATTTTACTCTACAATTCTAGGCTTCATCTTTTTCCAGGAAAATTGAAATCACGATGGACTGGGCCATTTGTTGTAAAAACCGTGTTTCCACATGGTGCAGTTGAGATCAGTGACCCCAAGAATGGAAATGACTTTAAGGTAAATGGTCAACGCCTTAAACCTTTCTTGGAATCGGTGCCGGTAGATGAAACGGTAATGGGTCTTTTTGACCCAGTGTATCAGTAAATTTCCTTCTTTCCATTTTATTTCATGCACTCATACATTTCTTTTATACATTGGGGACAATGCATGAGATAAGTGTGGGGGAGGGTTCTAACATGGCTGATAAAAAAAATGGATATATATAAAAAAAATATAAATAAATAAAATAAAGGGTAGATAATATTTTGATATATTTTTTGTAAGAATTTAAGTCAATTTAAGGAATAGGAGAATCATAATTAGGATTTCTTACACTTGGTCGAAATAAAATAACTTGTTTGATTTTTAGGGTCAGGAAGAAATTTGGGAAAGTAATTTAGTCTTGATATTTACCTTAATGACATATGCACACAAAATACACTTACACACTTAGGGTTTGAAAACAGAGACTCTTATGCCTTATAAAAAAAAAACAAGTCTAATTATTGAGTAGCTAGGTGCTTTGGCCTAAGCAAGCCTTAGTATTTATGCAAAAGATAATTAGACAAGTTTGAAAAAAAAGGTATTCTCTGATTAGGCTGGGTATTTATGCCTCATGAAGCATAAGTATTCACGCCAAAAAGGGGTACCTCGTATAAATAATGTGTATCCTCTGATTAAGCTGGGTATTTATGCCTCATGAAGCATAAGTATTCACGCCTAAAAGGGTTACATAGTATAAATAAAAACATTGGTTTCATGGCCTTATCTGCTCGGGTGTTTAGGTCCTTAGGGGTGTTTTCTCACCTGGTGCCCTAAAACCGTCTGGTTTGGGTGTCACCGACTGAAAGCTCGTTATATGGGCAGATTAGAAAGCCTAATGAAATTGAGGAATAAAAGTTCACAAAAAAATAAATAAATATAAGGCATAGGAGTTAATGTTGAAGAACCCTTAGTAAACTTCACAGTCACGATGGTGCATACGAATCAGGGTAAATTAATAGACTAGATGAGAAGTACAATTTGACTCCTTACTTTAATTGATGACATGTTTTTGAATGGAGACTAAGTTTAAGAATGAAAAATTTGATATTCCTATAACTTATAGATTACTTAAGATCTCACAAATATACTTCAAATATTTTCTCCTTCAAAAAAAAAGAAAAAAAAAGGAAAAAAATGTGCTTTTTGAAAATACTAACCTTTTTCTCTTTCTTTTTTTTTGAATTTTGTGGGTGTAATCCGCTGAAAACCCTCACGAGACAAAACTCGTCCTCTAGGGGTGACCTAGAGGTTTAACGGCTTGTTGCACATGGTCAGTGCAATCGAGTGACCTGCGAAAGTGGTCTAATAATTGATTCAAGTTAGACTGATGTTTGCTCGAGGGCGAGCAAAAGATAAGTGTGGGGGTGTGATTTATCACATACATTGCATTTATATAGTCACTTTACCACACTTGTTAGCTAATAAATTCTTTTAATAAGTTGTTTTTTTTCTTTGCTAAATGTAGGCCCAAGTGCTTAAAGGAAGAAAGGAGAAACAAGCCCAAAAGCCCACCCAAATTCTGAATTAAAACAGAATAAATTCGAAGTGAAGAAATTTAGGTTAAATCTTGGCAAATCAAGATGTTGAGAAAAATCCTCCATGAATCGAGTGGTTGAAGCCAAAGAATCAAGGCTGTTTCGTCAACAGTTGGGAGCAGAAACCAAAAAAAAAACCAGCAGGAGATACGGGACACCCATCAAACCAGGAGCCTTCTCCCCTTGGGTGTGGCCATCTGGCCACACCAAGGCCGCGAAAACGCGACCCAAGCCGCGTTTTCGCGGCCTAACCAATTCTGTTGGGGGAGAGTTTGCTCCCCCAACGTTCCCGGGATCCTATCTTTCAGGTTTTGGCTATAAAAAGGGGTTTCAGCAAGGAAAAAGGCAGCGAAGATTAGGATTAAATTTTGCTTTTATTTTCTTAGGATCTAGGTTCTTTGTTAGCTAGAACTCAAGTTGTAATTTCATTGTTTACTTTGTAGTTCAGTCTAAAAACTTGTGAGAGAGAGGACAGAGAGCTTGTAATCGAAGATTGAAGTGACAGCAATACAAGAAGCAAGCCTCCTTTTCTTCCACTCGTGTTTCGGTATGTTGTGCATATTTATGTTTGCTTTGTTATTTTCCATGGATAACTAAAAGATTTCTGGGCTAGCTATCGACTCTCTTTGTTTTCTTCTCTTCTGTTTTTAAAAGAAAAAGTCCCGATGACTCATATGCATGCCTCCCTTAAAAGCCTTTCTTTTTGAAAGTGTTCTTGAAGGCACATGAGGATGGGTATGGATAGTTGAATTCACCATTCTTTCTTGAACTTCTTGTGAATCGTTTTTAATTCATTCTTCCTTCTTCGCGCTTTATGTTTTAATATCCGATTCCAACTCTTTCTTGTAGAAAAAGGACTCAAACCTTCTGCATCTTATGTGCTTTACTTAAAGCTTTCTAAAAAAAAGCAACTTTAAGTTTTGCAAATGATAACTTGAGGGATTTAATACTCTAAGAGAAGAATGAACAATTGAGTAGGAGATAGTAAGCCCAGATTTGATTTCTTATTATAAAACAACATCACAACTCTTAAAGCTTTTTAAAAATCACCTCCTCCAAATCCTTCTCTGAAAGTTGAAATTTCTCTTTTTCATCTCTTTCCTTACATTCTCTTTTCCTAAAAAAATAAACACAAATTCCTTGTTTTTAAAACGACTCATCGAAAAGCTTCCATCGCATCCCTCCTTGTGGACACGACCCGTTAGCTACAAGCTACACGGTACATTCTTAAACTCCTTGGTTGTTTCATTTATTTTAGCAATCACATACAAAGCTTCAAAAGGCGCCAACTGATACTAGCCTGATAGCTATTGTTATAAGCAAACTCCGCCAAATGTAGATGGTCTTCCCAAGACCCCTTGAAGTCTAGCATGCAAGCCCTCAACATGTCTTCGAGAATTTGTATCGTCCGCTCTGATTGCCCATCAGTCTGCGGATGGTATGCTGTGCTAAACTTCAAGCGAGTCTCCAAACTTTCCTAAAGGCTCCTCCAAAAGTGGGACATGAATCTAGTGTCTCTGTCGGATACTATGCTAACTGGCACGCCATGGAGTCTCACTACCTCCTACATGTACTTCTCCGCTAACAACTCGGTAGGCTGACCCAATCTGAAAGGAATGAAGTGTGCTGATTTCGTGAGACGATCCACTATGACCTACACTGCATTATTTCCCTTATGGCTGCGAGGTAAGGCAGTGACGAAGTCCATAGTAATATGCTCCCACTTCCATTCCGGAATCGGTAGAGGTTGAAGTAGTCCAGCTGTCCTCTGATATTCAGCCTTTACTTGTTGACACACCAAACACTTCGCCACATATCGAGCAATCTCCCTTTTCATTCCATGCCACCAGAACTGCTGCTTCAGGTCTTGGTACATCTTCGTCCCCCTGGATGTATGGAATAAGCCGAGCTATGGGCTTCAGCTAACACTTCTTGCTGAATCTCTCCCTTCGGCACACAAATTCTGTTGCCGAAACAGAGCGTTCCATCCACACAGATCTGCATGTCTGACCTCAATCCAGCTTTCACTTGCTCCCTAAATTCTTGCAACTTGGGGTCTCTGTCCTGTGCTTCCCTGATCTTCTCTAATAAGGTTGGTCGAATCTGTATAACCATCAATTTTACCGGAGATATTGCTCTTTGTATCACCATCAGGTCCATCCGTCTCATCTTCTCGAATAATTTCTTCTGGTTAGTGATCTACATTGCCATAGAAGCTTCCGGCTTTCTGCTCAAGGCATCAGGTACTACATTGATCTTTTCAGGGTGGTACTGTAGATCTATATCATAATCAGCCATCAACTCTAACCATCTTCTTTGCCTCATATTTAGCTCCTTTTGAGTGAAGATATACTTCAAACTCTTGTGATCAGTGTATATCAATACTTGATCTCCCAACAGATAGTGCCTCCAAATCTTTAAGGCAAAAATGACTGCTACAAGTTCTAAATCATGTGTAGGATAATTTTTCTCATGACGCTTAAGCTGCCTGGACGCATAAGCTATCACATGACCATGCTGCATTAGCACACACCCCAAACCTCGCCCTGACGCGTCACTGTATATGACCATACCTCCAGTCCCGTCGGGCATCTTCAAGACTGGGGCCGTGATCAATCTGTTGTTCAACTCTTCAAAAGTAGCAGCACACTCCACAGTCTATACATACTTTACTCCCTTCTGAGTAAGCTTGGTTAGAGGCCCTGCAATCCTTGAGAAATCCTGCACAAACCTACGATAATATCCAGCCAGTCCTAGAAAACTTCTGATTTCTGTCGCCGACTTCGGGACGGGCCAATACTTCACTGTCTGAATCTTATCGGGATCCACCGTGATGCCTTCACCTGAAACAATATGACCTAGAAAAGCTACACTCTTCAGCCAGAACTCACATTTGCTCAGTTTGGCGTAAAGCTTTTCCCGTCGAAGGGTTTGCAACACAATCCTCAAGTGCTCTTCATGTTCTTCTTCATCCTTAGAATAAATCAGGATATCATCATGAATATTACTACAAATTTATCCAGAAATGAAGAGAATACCCGATTCATCAAGTCCATAAAAATTGCTGGGGCATTGGTCACTCCAAATGGCATGACTAGGAATTCGTAATGACCATAACGAGTCCTAAAAGCCCTTTCGGAATGTCTTCCTTCTTCACCTTCAATTGATGATATCCAGAACGAAGGTCCAACTTTAAGAACACCTTAGCTCCACAAAGTTGATCGAATAGGTCATCAATCCTGGGTAAAGGATATTTGTTCTTGATGGTGACCTTATTCAATTCGCGATAGTCAATGCACATCCTCCTGCTGCCATCCTTCTTCTTCACCAACAACACCGGAGCTCCCAAGGTGAAACACTTGGTCTGATAAATCCTTTATCTGAGTACTCTTGTAACTGTTTCTTCAACTCTGCAAGTTCCACGGGCGCCATCCGATATGGTGCCTTAGAGATTGGGGCCGTACCGGGAATGACATCTATGGAAAACTCTAGGACTCGATCTGGCGGCAATCCGGGTAGGTCTTCTGGGAATACATCTAAAAATTCTTCCACCACTGGCTTCGGTATCTCCGCGGCTTCTGTGATGACGCAATCTCCTTGATGCTTCTGTCTGGATGCCCTAGATTCGCCAACAAACTGAAACTCTGGTTGATGCGGAATTCGGAATATTACACTCTTATTCCGACAGTCAATTACCGCATGATACTTGCTAAGCCATGTCATGCCCAAGATCACATCGTATCCACCAGTGTTTATCATAAACATGTCTGCACTAAACTCCCTTCCACAAATCACTACAGGACAAGATCTGCATAATCTACTAGTGGTATAATCCCATTTCCCGTACTAATCTCCCATGGAGTATCCATATCATAACAGGGTATAGAATGCTTTGTTACGAAACTAGTAGATATATAGCAATGTGAAGCACCAGAATCAAATAGTGATATGACTGGAACTGAATAACCCAGAATGGTACCTGCCACCACCTCCTCTGTTGCCTCTGCCTCTTCTGCAGTCAGATTGAAAGCCTGGCCTCTCCCATGACCTGCTCTTGCCCTCCCCTGGGAGTGTCTGTATGTCTGTCGTGGTGGAGGCAATGGAACTCCTCTACATGCAGGTACTGGATTCCTCTTTGCTGCTTCTGATGCTGGAGCAACGGGCACGATACTCCTTTGCCCCTTGGACGGACAGTTCACTAGTTGATGATCTCTAGCTCCACAAGCCAATGCATAGTTTGTTCGTCCTTCTGCACTCCCCTCGATGGTGCCCCGGCAGTTGACAAAATCCGCAAACAATTGTCCGCGGAGAAGAAGTAAACTGTTGCTTGTTATGTGGAGCCCCGCCGAATCTGGATGTAGGTCCCTTAATCACATGGTCAAAGGGTCGCTTCAGCGGCCATGCCTGCACCTTGCTCTTATTCTCCTTCTCTACCACCTGCTCCAAGCTACGGGCAGCACTGAGAACCTGAGAGTAAGTCCTCAGCGGCTGTGTGACCAAGAACTTCTGAATATCCAACCTCAGACCTTGCTGGAAGCGGTTAGCCCGATCTTCCTCCTCTGCCACCATGTATGGAGCGAACCAGCTCAACCTTAAGAATTCCGCAGCGTACTCATCAATGCTTCGACTCCCCTGTTGCAGGTTGATGAACTGTTGTTCCATTTCCCTTCTAGCTATCTTGGGAAAGAACCTCTCATAAAAGTTGTCCATGAATTGTTCCCAAGAGATTGGTGGTTCGAACCGCTCTTCCTCTGCAAGCCACCATGTCCGAGCTACATCTGTCAGCTGAACCTTGACTACCTCGACTTGCTCGTTCTTGGGAACACGAGCTGCAGTTAAGAGGTTGGTCATATCAACTAACCACTTTTCCGCATCCAACGGCTTCTCAGTACCGACAAAGGTGGCCGGCTGTAACCTTCTGAACTCAAAAATGTTTCCGGTCTTTGGTTCCCGAGGTGTCGTTGACCTCTCTATGGCCGCCGTGGCCGTCTGTTGAGCTGCCAATAATCCATCTCAAAGGAGTGCTGTTTGTTCCTGTTGAGACTCCATCATACCACGGAGCACTCCCATCAGATCAGTGGCCTCATTACGAGCAGCAATACGGGAGGAGGAAGGTCGTTGGGCCTTTGCTCTGGAAAAATCAAAATAAAATTTAGGAAACATATATGGATATGCTTCAAATATACCATAAACATTATTGTACTTGTAGCTGGAGTGTATGATTTTCAACATTGTCGGTAAGAGCTTGGCTATTAACTTAATTATACACACTAAATATAACCTGGCTCTGATACCAAGAAAACCCTGTCACGCCCCACTTCTCAAAATACACAAAATTGGGTACGTGACAAGATTCGGCGACGTATTCTGAATAAAAATACGCTAAGCCTCAATGTATTAAATTAAAACATAAAGTTCACAACTTATTTCAGCATTCAAAAGTAAGTACAATAATGTCTTGAAAGTTCACTTATTATAATATAACAAGAATGAAAGTAAAAATACTAAAAGTCCTCACGAACTGAAACTGCTGATAGTCTACTGGAGATCTGCAACGCGCTCAAAGTACTCCTGGTCCTGCAATGTCCTCAAACCTGAATCTGAGCATAGCAAACTTAGGGTCGTCAATAAGCGACCTAGTGAGTGGTAAAATAAAAAGGGAAGATGCACATGCATGTAACATATAAGCATATGGAAAGAAAAATGTACATGATAAGATTAGAATAACATGCCAACAATAAATGAATAGTAACTAAGTCAGTAGTAATATAATCAAGGTTACCTCAGATCATGAGTATAACAATGTCTATCATAACATGCAGGCAGATGTCAAGTTCAGTTATAATGTCAATGTAAAAATTCAGTTTCATTATTAATTATGTCAGCGACACCAATTGTCACATGTAATAAACGCATCCCATATTACGCCTATTACATATGTCAATTAGAGTCCTAAGTTATTGAAACTTATCGGTTGGAGACATTGTCTGTGTTTTAGGTGGGTCCCATGCATACCCGGGACCACGGCCCAGACTCCTGCGCTGAACCAGGACCTACCGCAAGGTAGTCAGGAACATGTATAACAGGAACGGGTACATGTATAACATGTATATCAGGAACAGGAAACAGGACGGGGTGTCAGTCACCCACGGGAACCCTGCAGTGGAACCCTCTTTCGGCTGCGCAACCTAAATCCTAGGTCCACCCAAAATACAGATGTTGTCTCCTCCATCAATCTCCACAATCCCAGTGTAAGTTATTTAATTTAGTTGTCAAGATTATTAATGTACATGCTACCTGAATCTACTGGGATAACTCGGTAATGATAATAGTAACAACATAGCAGTGAAATCATGATACAGGTTAACATGATATATATATATATATATAATATATATATATATATATATATATGTCGGTGAACATGATAAACAGGACGAGGTTGTTACCTTCTAACAATATTTTTCCCAGTAGTTAGATAACATGAACATGATGGTCACAAGTATCATTCAGGTGAGTCTTAGTAGTAAAATCCTAACGATGTCATATAGTGATCAAGTAGGTTCATTATCAATAACAAATGTGTTTAGTTGCATACAGGAATACATAAACATGCTACGAATAATACATGTAGGAAATTCATGAAATTATAAAATTTCAAAAAAACTAGCACATTAGTTTAAACATCATAATTAGATAACTAGATAGAATCCTTCATCACAAGAAATCTTGTTAGCTGAAGGAGGAAAAAGCACTCACCTAAGGTAGATCTCAATCCAAAGCGCTGCAAATCCTAGAATCCCGGAAAATCTACACAATTATTTCAATAGAATTTGTTAGGATCTTTTATTTATTTAATTGTGATTAATTAACTTAAGGTTGGGAGTATGATCCTATGAATTACATGAACTTAATAGGTTTAATTTATCAAATTTTAAATTCTCTTTTGTTGGATTTTTAAAACTTTTTAACATTAAATTTCTTAACGGTTTTCGAATTTACCATTTAAAAAAACTGACTTTAAGGAGGGTAATTTGATTTAATTTATGTGGCTATTCTTCTGAAAATTTTATCATGACAAGTAGAGGCAGTGAATATTGATATTTATATTTTTCTTTATTTTCTGATATTTTAACTAATTATTTTAATTATTTTCTGCAGGTGTACAAATCTGGATTTTCTGTTGGGTTGGGTTTTGTTGTGCGGGTGTGGATCCAGAAGGATTCAGCCCATGCAAAAGCTGGGCTGAAAACAGGCTGTGGGCCTCTGTAAAATAAAAGAATTTTTTTTCTCTGGTAAGCTGCTGCCCAGCCCGGCCAGACTCGGGCCAGGCCCGCCCAGGCCAGACCCGACCTGCGAAATTTTTTTTTTTTCTAATAGACCCAACAGAGCCCGGGCCTAGGGGTGAGCATCGGTCGGTTCGGTTCGGTTTTTACTAATTTTTTCAAAACCGAACCGAACCGATTAGACTTAGTAACCGAACCGAACCGAACCGACTCAGTTTGGTTCGGTTTTCAGTTTTTTCGGTTAGGCTCATATATTTTCATTATTCTTACATTTTTAATCACCATTATATTATCATCCTTTAATATCATAATCTCAAATATCCAATACCCAAATTAGAAATAAGAAAAATACCCTAACCTTAATGTGAATTGAAAATTTCATGTTCTAAAACTTTTACACTGTACTTGAGCTTTTATATCAAAACTTGCATAATTATTATTAACTTTTACTAACAAGATTAAAAAAAAAGAACTATATTAATATAAATATTATTCTCAATTATGATAGTGTACTTAACATGGCTTTCACGTGTTCAATATAAAAAGATGATATTGCTAGAACTAATGAGATAAGGTTCCACCTGTTTTTTTATGAACTATATAACTCACTAAATTGAATTTAGGTGGGGTAATACATCTGTTGAGAAGTTCGGTTCGGTTCGGTCGGGTTCGGTTTTTGTAACCCAAAACCGAAAACCAACCAAACTAGAGTGGTTCGGTTCGGTTCGGGTTCGGGTTTCGATTTTGGTCGGTTATTTCGGTTATAACCGAACTCTGCTCACCCCTACCGGGCCTGCCAGGCCGGGCTAGGCCAGGCCTGGCCATCCTGGGCTAGCCAGGCCGGCCAGACCTGCACAGCAGGGCACAGCCCTGCTGTGCTGCGCCTGCTCTCGGCTTGGCCGAGAGCAGGTGCAGGTTTTAATTTTTTTCTTTTTTCTTTTTCCTGAAAAATGTATAATATGCTAAAGAACAATTTAGCATTTTAATTGGTTTCATGTGATTGATCGTGGAGTCAGTTATTATCAGTAAAGTGATTATGTAATTGATGTGTAGATTCTTGAACAGTATCAGATTTTTAGTTGAAATAACCTTTATGCCAAAAAGATGCAAGAGAACAAACATTTTCAACTACCGGCCTTGTTGTGTGTGGAACAATGTGAGCTACACGAGCTTATAATTAAGAAATCCTCATTGATTTGTCACCCATAATTTATACCAATAAGGGAAAATGAGAAGTATTTTGTTGTTAATGGTGATATATGTTCTGTAGTGAAAATAAACTCAAATACCAACTACTATAGCCAAATTTCTTTTCTGAAGTCATTAGGGCAAATATCCATACAAATTCATTCTATTATTATTATTGGATGAATTTTTTTGTTTCATAAAAAGTACTTTAAATCATGATATGTTATTAAGGTTTAATTCATAAAAATAAATATTTACTTACTTGGATTAGCCTGCTTCTCAATCTCCACGCCTCCTTCTCAATCTTCACGCCTCGGAACCGTTCTCCGTCACGATCAACTCCAACTCCAACTCCAACTCTAGGGGGGTGAAGAAGATGAGAATGATGGGCTAGGAGTTCTTTCTGCTTGTCGTTATTTTTTTTTTTTAACGGAGGCAAGAGAAGAAAGTTACGGATAAAATCTTTTAAGATTTTTAGCAATCAGGTTGTTAAGATGTGAATCTAGGTTGTTAAATAAGAGATCCCTAAAGATCTCTTGAGATCTTTCAGTTAGATATTTGAATTTTAAATTTGACTTTAGGTTGTTTAAAATAATTTAGCTCTCCTACTTAACCACACGCCAATGTGGCATTATGGTTAAGGCATTAGGATTAAGTACAAAGGAACCTAATTCAAAACTTAGTATAAACATATATATTTATTATTATTTTTTTATTTTATTTTAGGCATTAAAAAAAACAAGAGTATTACACAAACCTAGTCGACTAACCTTTGGAAATTTCCTTGTAGAGTCGACCAACTCAATAGGCAAGTCGACTATAGGCAGTTTCTGATTGTTGGATAGTTTCTGTTATCTGGTCTTTTGTGCAACGTTTTCCAACGTTCTAATCATTTGAATGCACCTATAACTACCCTAACTAACCCTAGAGTGTAGCTATATAAAGGGTTGTTATTCTAAAGGCCACATACAAATCCAAATCTTCAGTTTTCCAAGTAAAAATTCTGCCAAAACCTGAAAACTGTTTTCCCACTTCAGTTCTTCACCAAATTCAAATTCCTTTGTGAAGTTCTCTGAAGTTTGTCTCCTATACTAGACCTTGTCTACGTTCACATACAGTACCAAGGCGTATAGGAAAGTGTTGTAATACTCAAAGCAATCATTGTACACGGGGGTCTTCTTGGAGTAGAAGCAGTTGTACAAGGTGAAGTTTGTTCTCTTGGTGTAGAGAGAAGGTGTACACATTTGGCAAAAGGGATTTGTCAAGTGGCGTGCATGGTTGTGATTTTGGGTGTACAAAATCAAGGATAAAGGAAAATCTCAAGCGGGTGGCTTGGGGACTGGATGTAGGTCACGAGGACCGAACCAGGATAAATCTCTCGTGTTTGCGTTTGTCTAAACTTTTCTGAGATTTACTTTTCCTTTATTGCAAGTTTATTATTTGTTAACTTAATCCTTCTTTGTTTCGTTTTGTGTTGACTTTGTATTTTAGATCCATAAGTGCCAACAGAGAAAGTTCCACAATTAGCATAAGAGCAGGAACTACATTTGGCGTCATATCGGGACCAACATTTGGTATCAGAGCAGGTCTTACATTTGGTTGAGCCTTTGTCCCTGAACCGGCATACAAGCCCTGCATACCTAGTCAACAACAAGGATGGCAACGGAGTTTTCAACATCCCAATTCAAAGAAGGACATTCTACACAACGTTCACGCTATTTGACGGATCCAACTACAACTATTGGAAGTGTAAAATGAAGATCTACTTGCAATCGCTCAACTATGAACTTTGGAACATCGTTGAAGCATCGTACACCAAACAACAAAACTACAGCGCTTGGAGTGATGATCAAAAGAAGAATGCGAACCTTGACGCCAAAGCAATGAATGCCATGCCTATTCTGTGCCTTAACCAAAGAAGAGTTCAACCGTGTGTCGACAGCCACTTCTGCACATCAAATATGGCATACTCTTCAGGTAACACACGAAGGCACAAATAAAGTTAAGGAATCTAAAATATCTGTTCTTGTCTACAGGTTTGAATTATTCAAAATGGAGGAGAATGAAACCATATCCGAAATGGTTACAAGATTCACCGACATTACTAATTCATTAGCATCCCTTGGAAAGGACTACACCCAAGTTGAAAGAGTTCGTAAGATCCTTCGTGCACTCACACCAGAATGGGAGAAGAAGACAACCACTATGAAGAGGCGAATGATCTCTCAACTATGATATTAGAAAACCTAATCGGTAATCTAATGGCATATGAAGTGCAGTTAGAAGAAAGAAAGAAGGACGAACGACAACACCACTCAAAGAAGAAAGAACTTGCCTTCCATGCATCCTCCGACACGGACGATTCAAATGACGATGAAGAGGAGATGGCAATGCTTTCAAAGAAATTCAGGAGATTTCTATAGCAAGGTAAATTCAAATGCTTTAATTGCAATAAACCAGGTCATATGAAGATGGATTGCCCATTGCTCAAAAATAAAGGTAATATCAAGAGCAAAAAGTTCAGAAAGAAGAAAAACTATGAAGCCTCATGGGAGAACAGTGATTCCTCATCTTCTGACGAAGAAGAATCCACTGAACGTGTCAACTTTGTTACATGGCCCTAGAAGATGATGAGGCATCATTTACTGAACATTCTGATGCATTTCATGAATTGTTTAATGATCTGAAAAATGAAAAACTGAAAAATAAAGTTTATCAAAAGAAAATGAAAAACTTTTAAATGAAAATTCATGTTATGCTTTACAAGTATCTTCTATAAATTCTCAACAAGATGAGTTTGAAAAGGTCATATCATCTTGAAAAATGATAATGAGAAGTTTATAAAAGAGAACATTTTTCTTAAAAAGGAAACTGAGTCTTTAAATAAAAGGATTTCTATATTGGATAAAGACATGTTAGTTTCAAAAAGAAATATGAAGATATTTTGCAAAATGTGACTAAGTTCAATCAAGGTAAAGAAAATTAAATGATTTGTTATCTTTTCAAAAATTGTCACATAATCATTTTGGTATTGGATATTTTGAAAAATCTTCATATGTTAGTAATCCATATGATTTTTATGAAAATAAAGTCTAATCATGTTTCAAAAAGAATTAAGACAAAGTTTATATGGATCCCTAAGAATTTAAGTATTCATGATAAAAATACATATATTGCATCATACATTCATGATATATGTGATTCATGCAACTATGTGTATACTAACAGGTGGAAACCAAATTCTAAATGGATTTGGACTCCTAAAGGTTAATATGTTCTTTTTAATTGGTACCATCTAACGTTTATCTTGTAGGTACCATATGAAAGTTATTAAGAACATATATATATATATATATATATATATATTATATATATATATAATATATATATATATATATATATATATATATATATATATATATATTTTATGATATATTGTTACAGGGGGAGAACAAAGTATTTCTATATCTGTTAAACCCATTTTCTGTAGGGGGAGAAAAATACAACATATTTTCTGCAGGGGGAGCACTTGTGCACACAAAGCGTCATCATCAAAAAGGGGGAGAATGTTGGAACTTGTTTTGATGAAGACATTTGTGAAGCATTTCATTTGGAGCTCTAGCACAAGATTTATCAAGAGTTCTTCATGATCAAGACTGCCCAAAGAGAGTTGATATGATATGTTTTGTAATTATGAAATAGCATGTCAAAAGCCTTGATGCACACACACACATATCATAGCCTATTAGTAGACTTGATCACCTATTAGTAGACTGGACCCTCCTATTAGTAGACTTGACCCTTGCTATTAGCAGACTTGACCCTTCCTATTAGCAGACTAATACAGGTTATTAGTCGACTTATCAAAATGATTAGTCGACTAATATATGTTATTAGTCGACTTATAAATAATACTAGTCGACTAATACATGATATAGTCGACTTATAGGTTTCCCTAGTTGACTATCTTTTGTCCTGAAAGATCCCAACTCTCTGTTTGTCCATTAGTCGACTTGACAGAATATATAGTCGACTAATAGACCTTGTAGTCGACTAACCCTATTCCCCTAGTCGACTAATAGCTGATCAAGTCGACTTGAAAGTTGGTTGCACTCGACTTGATTCAGTTAACCAGAAACCTGTCACTTGAATTTTTGTTGACCTAGTCGACTTATACTCAAACCTAGTCGACTAACCTTTGAAAATTTGCCTTGAATAGTCGACTAACTCAATAGGCAAGTCGACTATAGGCAGTTTCTGACTGTGGACAGTTCTATTATCTGGTCTTTTGTGCAACGTTTTCAACATTCTAATCATTTGAATTGCACCTATAACTACCCTAACTAACCCTAGAGTGTAGCTATATAAAGGGTTGTTATTCTAAAGGCCCATACCAATCCAAATCTTCAGTTTTCCAAGTAAAAATTCTGCCAAAACCTGAAAACTGTTTTCCCACTTCAGTTCTTCACCAAATTCAAATTCCTTTGCGAAGTTCTCTGAAGTTTGTCTCCTATACTAGACCTTATCCACGTTCACATACAGTACCAAGGCTTATAGGAAAGTGTTGTAATACTCAAAGCAATCATTGTACACGGAGGTCTTCTTGGTGTAGAAGCAGTTGTACAAGCTGAAGTTTGTTCTCTTGGTGTAGAGAGAAGGTGTACACATTTGGCAAAGGGGATTTGTCAAGTGGTGTGCATGGTTGTGATTTTGGGTGTACAAAATCAAGGATAAAGGAAAATCTCAAGCGGGTGGCTTGGGGACTGGATGTAGGTCATGAGGACCGATCCAGGATAAATCTCTCGTGTTTGCGTTTGTCGAAACTTTTTTGAGATTTACTTTCCTTTATTGCAAGTTTATTTATTTGTTTAACTTAATCCTTCTTTGTTTAGTTTTGTGTTGATGTATTTTAGATCCATAAGTGCCAACAGAGAAAGTTCGACAATTGGCATAAGAGCAGGAACTACATTTGGCATCATATCGGGACCAACAACAAGTATATATATATAAATATATAGAAAAATGTACCTCAGCTGCCAGCTGAGAGAGAGACACTCTCAGTTGTCACTTGAAAATGGTCGCAAACATACTGCAACATGGTCCAAGTCCACTGTAACTGGTCACAGTCCTAAAAAATTATATATTTTCAGTGTAATTAGGGACTGCGACCCTTGTAGTAGTCCTCAGAAAAAGACTGCGACTTTGGTCGCAGTCCTTAAAAAAGACTGCGACCATGGCAGCAGTCCTCAAAAAACATTGCGACCTAATCACAGTCCGCATATAACACTGCGACCATGGTACCAGTATACAAAATTATAGTTAAAATTCAGTCATATTGCGCCAGTTGAGAGAGTCTCTCTCAGCTGTCGGCTGAGGTACAGATCCCTCATATATATATATATATATATATATATATATATATATATATATATATATATATCAGAAATATGTATATGTATATATATATAAGAAATATGTATATCAGCCGACAGCTGAGAGTCCCTCTCAGCCTGCGGTGACGTGGCACATTATTAGCCACACTAGGAGGACGACCGCCTATTGAAACAGTTGAAATTACTAAATACCCTGCGGTAAAAGATAGTGGAGCTATATAGTTTATTATTTTTTTATATTTTTAATGTTAGTCAATATTATCACAAGTATCTTTTATAACTGTGACCAACTGAACGTGAATCATGTCTCTTCAAGTGCAACTTCATCAAATCACAAAACAATTTGAATGCTTCTTTATTAAATCTTTTTTTATGCAGATATTATATATTTTAGGAATGCGCCTAAATTCATAGTGGTCAATAAAATAATTTCTCAATAGTTTTAAAAATTTTTTTACATAGATATTATATATTTTAGGAATGCGCCTAAGCTTGTAGTGCTCAATAAAATAATTTTCAGTAGTTTAAAAGCACCCTTTGTCGCAGTTTACAATTATTTAATTTGTAGATTATTATGATATGATCTCTAAGAATTTTACTGATTTCGAATATAGTCGCAGTTTACTTGTTCGCATGTAACGTATAAATTATTAATATTTTTTTACATATTGCATGCGAATAAGAACTGCGACTATGATCGCAGTGCTTAACGACAACATGTCGTGGATGATCTTTTGCTAGGTTAAATGTAATAACGGTGACTAAGAACTGATATTATAGTCGCAGTTTACGTATTATTTTATATTTGTTCTTCACTGTGACTGTTGTCTCAGGCGCCGATAAACTATTTTTTTTTTTTACATATTGCATGCGATCAAGGACTGCGACTATGGTCGCAGTGCTTACGACAGCATTTTGTTGATTTTTTTGCTCGGTTAAATGTAATAACGGTGACTAAGGACTGATACTATAGTCGCAGTTTACGTATGATTTATATATTTGTTCTTCACTGTGACTGTTGTCTCAGCCGCCTATAAACTATGAATTTTTTTTATATAGCATGCGAACAAGGACTGTGACTATGATCACAGTGCTGAAGGACAGCAGTCGCAGTTTTATAATTTGTGATATACAATGAAATATACTGATTTGAGATGATTGCGATTATGTTCGCAGTATCATCTGTTATATAGTTTAATTTTGGACTGCGACCATGGTCACTGTTATTAACTTTATTGAATGTAAAGCGATTAAACTATTTATGACTGGACAGCTACCGTGGTCGCAGTTTCATATGTAATTATTATCTGAGTACTGCGACCATTATCGCAGATAAGATTGCAGAAATAATAATTATACGGCATACTTTATATGTATTTTAAAAAGATGAAAGATTATTTTACAGATAGAAATAAATTTATTTATAACATAATATGGTCAGAAAGAGACCTTACAAAAAAGAGCATTAAAAGATCTTAAAAGAAGACAAAATAACGTTGAATATCAGAAGATCAGGAAATCCTAATTCTCGTTGTCATCACCATCATAAGCAGATTCGTCGTCTTCATTTTCTCTTCCTGTTCATCATTTATTTCCTCATCTTTCCCTCGTCGTCCGGCTCGCAGTACTCCTCAGTTTCTTCTTTTGTAGGGTGCTTTGATTCATCGATAAACTCCAGAATTGATCGTCTCTACCGTGTCGAGAAGAACCTGTAAAAGATATGCCCAAAGAAAATGAGCCTCCAACATCAGAGGACATGCTTTCATCAAGCATATCTCTATAAAGTGGCAGAGGAATAAGTTCCTCCTCACTAAGCCCCATGAAAACTTCGTCATCCTCATGAAGAGGAGGATCAGATAAAATATTATTTGATGTAGTGAGATAGTCAAAAGGAGTGAAATCCAGACTGCTATCAGATTCACTAGAATACCCTGAAGAAAGAGAACCGGTGGGAGAATGATTAAAGTTGAAATCTGAGTGTTCAGAGGAAGAAGATGGGGAAGACATTGTTTTCTGGAAGTTTTGAAATCAAATTTAAAACGAAAAGCACAAATATCGTTTTTAGATATGATATAATATATTAGTTACAAGCACTATGAAAAGGTCAATAATGTGAAACAACATGAATAGTAATAATAATTGTTATAGGTGACGGTTTGAGTATTCGAAGAAGTGGTAAAAAGAAATTAAATATTTAATTAAAGCATTATGGCGGGAGAATCCGAAGAGTTCCTTTTTTCTAGAAGTTTATTATGTGAACTACAAATTAACTTTTTATAGAATATTTTTCCTATATATTTAGATTACGTCTGGTGCACTTCTTTCCTTTATCGAGATTAATACTAGTGCATCTCTTTTTTCGAGACTGTTGTTGTATCACGGTGATAGAATATTAATTACTTCAATTAATTTAGAGTAATTAATATAGTATTTTATAAGATGTGATATACACGGATGGACTGATCTTACGGTCGCAGGGCTAATGTACTTTGTAAAATGATAAAAATTCTATTACATAAGTCTTGTGAAAAACGACAGTGACTGTGGTCGCAGTGCTAAACGATAGCATGTTTCGTCTGTTATTTCTTTGCGAATAAGGAATGCGACTAGGGTCGCAGTCGTGATATAAAATTGAAAATTATATTATATTAAGTCTGCGACCATAGTCGTAGTGATCGAAAATTTTGTACTATGACTGCGACTATGATCACATACTTTGAAAACTATCAAAATTCTGTTACATAAGGCATGCAAAAAAAAGACAGCGGTTGTGGTCGCAGTGCCGAACGATAGCATGTCTCGTCTGTTATTTCTATTCGAATAAGAAATGCAACTAGGGTCGCAGTCGTGATATAAAATTGAAAGTTATATATATCTTTTTATTATAGTTTTGAATGTATGTGTACTGCGACCGTGATATAAAATTGAAAGTTGTATTATATTAAGTCTGCGACCATGGTCGCAGTGATCAAAAATTTTGTACCATGGCTGCGACTATGATCGCATACTTTGAAAACGATCAAAATTCTATTACATAAGGCATGGAAAAAAAGACAGCGACTGTGGTCGCATGCCGAACGATAGCATGTCTCGTTTGTTATTTCTATGTGAATAAGGAATGCGACTAGGGTCGCAGTCGTGATATAAAATTGAAAGTTATATATTTTTTTGATTATAGTTTTGAATGTATGTGTACTGTGACGTGGATCCAATTTATAATATACATTAAGAATAAAACAATTTTTTTAGTACCTTGACCAATCATGACCGATCATAGTCGCAGTTCATTTAAAATTGGATGGAATATTATCCAACCAATCTGCAAATATTGTGACAGTTATGGGAATATCTGATTTATAAAATATCTGCAAAATAATTAACCATTGTATTTCATATTTTTTTACACTGTACATTTGTAATAGAAAAAACAATATACGGCTGCCCCACATTAAATTTCATTTTTTCTATTCATTTTAGTTTCTTTTATTAAACCTATATGAATTGAAAATAACACAAAATAAAATAATATAAAAAATTATATAAAAAACAATTTTTCACTGCTGCTGTTTATTTTACATTATCTTGATTTATTTTTTCCATTATAATTTTGATGTAGTAGAATTAGGAATTTTATAACTATATATATATATTGAACTGTTAGCCGTTAGTGTAAGCCAAGTCAATTTCACACAATAACTTTTCAAATAACTTTGGTTCTCGGTTGTGTCCATTTTGGCCCTGGATATTGAAAGTACATCTAGAGGGGGTGAATGGGTATAAGGCTAATCTAATGAGAAATAATGCGGAATTAAAAACTAAATACAACACACTTAGTGTATCCAAAGAGTGTAGCCGAATTCTCGGTGAAGGGCTCTGGACTATCTCCTCTAAATTCCTCTAAATAAGAGTTGAGGTGCTATATGAAACTCTCTGGTTGAACACAAGTGAGGCACACAAACAAATCCAAGCATATAAATGATATGAACAATATGAAATGATGCAAGGCACAATATAAGAGAGAGAGAGAGAGAGAGAGAGAGTTAGAGATAGTGGATCAAAGGCAAACACAAAGATATGTTTCGAGGTTCGAGCACCCAGCTCTACGTCCCCGCCTTCACACAGAAGGATTTTCACTATATCGTCCACACAGGACTTCCCACACAGGGAACCTCCACTGAGGATTTGGGTAAATACAACTTGGGAGTACACAACTCCTCTCTCAACAAATACAACCTCTCACTAGAGGCAAGACACTAAGCCACACAAGATCAACCTCATAATTGAGGGATAGGCACAAAGCCAAACAACCACAATCACCTCTTCGCTAAGAGGGATACCAACACAACTTTCACAATCACCTCTCACTAGAGGGATATCAACTCAATCATCTCTCACTAGTGGGATATCGCAAAGTATGGAAGGTTACAACTCTTGGTGGTATCAACAACCACAAACTATTTTTTCCACAAAATAGATCCTAATAGATAGGATAGATAGATAGGCTCAAGTGTGAGAAAATAAAGAGTTTGAAAATCAAAATCACAAAGAAAAACTCTTGGAAAAACTCTAAAATAGCTATAGAAATGAAGATCAAAAACAAATCCTAAAGACTTCTCCTTTTCTTGATTTTTCCAATCCTTTAAAAACAAATAAAGATCAAATCTTTTGGCATAAAAACTCTTTTTAAAAACCTGCTGAAAGATAAAAATTTGCTCTAAAATTCTAGTACAAAAATAGCTCAAATTGGGGTGGGTATTATAGCCTCAAACAATTCTTCCCGTTGGCAGCAGGAAAGGGCAGATTTGCCCTTTAGGTCGACCGCTCGGTCGACCGGCCCAACGGTCATTTTTATGACCGTTGTGCCTCCGGTCGACCGCCCGATCGACCGGGACTGGATACAGAGAGCATCAGCTCTCTTCCGGTCGACCGGGGCCATTTCTAGAGAGCAGA